>VXBC01012122.1:2972450-3244315 GCA_013399945.1 Ploceus nigricollis
GGAAAAGCGGGGGCGCGGGCAGAGCCCCTCCGGCACCCTCGGCACTGCGGGGAGGAGGCCGTGGCGGGGCGGTGGTCGCGCAGGCGGCCCCAAAGCCGGGAGAGCTGTTGCTGTCTCCGGCGAGGGCCCCCCTTGCTGGGTGCTGCGGGACGGCGGGTGTGCGGGACGGGCGGCCGGTGCCAGCCTCGGAGCGCTGAACTCGGTCCGAGAGTGCTCGGTCCCAGCAGGATGGAGTTGACTTTCTTCGGCGCGCCGGCGGTCAGAGGGCTGGGACGCGCATTTTGCTGTAGGTGGCAAGATGCACGGAAAGAGGCAGCGGCGGAGCGGAGCCCCGGCGGTCGTGCCTTGCCGTGGGTTTTCGGCATTGATTGCGAATCGAATTGAGGGTTTTCTGGGTAAAGGGCTGAACCAGCTTTTGCCAACTCTGACGCCGTGGTGTTGTGTGACCTTGATTGTGATGTGGGTGGGCAGCAAGAGAGACTGGGAGAAATTGGTATACAGTGAGGGAGAGCCGCCATCCAGTTTGGAGAATCAGGACAGCAGCAAAGCTCATCTCAAATGCGTCACTTCGATATTTTAAAGTTTATTTATAATATAAGTCTTCAGAGAAGTGATTGATGAGCCACCCAAGTGCCGTTCAAGAACAGACCAATTACAGTTTCTTTCTTGGAAAAACAAAGTGGAGACTCCACATCATTTACTCCCTGACCTAAACTTGGTGACTCCCGAGAGATTAGAGATGTTGTTTGTTTTACCATCTTGTTTCTTACCATGAATGACAAAGAGGATTTGTGCTCCTTATGGATTAAAGTGAACAGAAACACAACAAAAACAACATTTAAACCAATGTTCTGTCATAAAAATTTCTGCCAGTCCTCCTCAAGTCCTCCTGCTGTCCTCCTCAAGTATTTAGGTAGCTAATCTTAAGTTACTGAATTTCTCAGGGAAGCACAGTTGAGTGAAAAGAGATGCCTCCTGCCCCTATCAGTCAATTGAGCAGAGCAAAAAAAACTCGGATAAACATCTTTCTGGCAAACTACTCACACGATCTAAAACTATTTTTTTAAAACAATTACATTTATAAAAATTGAAACGGGCTCTGAGAAATACAAAAGCCAAGGAGCTCACCAGTCCTTCCTTGCAATAATTTGGAATTTGGATGAATGACCCATTCATCAACTGTACTTGTGCTATTGCTTGCTGTTCTGTGGAAGAACAAACAGTAAGCCTGCTCATACTCAAGCTTTTTTCCAGTTTTCCCAAAACTGGACTCCCATCAGCAGGTTCTAATGGGAAGGGCAGGTATGGAATGCTCACTGGCATGCCAGCCTTCCATCCTTTCTGTGACTGAAATTCCTTCATGGTTGAACCCCTCCCGTGGTTCCCTTCCCCATGTTGAGTCATAATCCTTGCTCTTATCTTCAGTCCCACAAGCCATTCTCTCCTTGACTAATTCTGTAATGTTGCATCGTTGCTCCCCTGCCCCTGCTCCATCTATAGCAGCAGGCATGTTTTCTCACATCCCCCAGCCCCTGTTCACGCATTTGTCCCCACAATGACTTAGTGTGGCATAGCCTTCCCTCCCACCTCGGCATTTCCTCCTAAGCCCCTGCCTTGAGACGCTTAAAAGAATCAGTCAGATGCTAATCAAAGGGGAAACATTTATCTTACTAAAAACAAAACCAAAACAAAACCCACAATCTTTTCTTATTAGCATGGTTGCCAGTTCTGTGACAAGAGGGAAGGGATGATTCTGTCAGCGGCTTTTGACATAATTTGAAAAAGAGCAGAAAGGGTCATGATAAATAGCAGGGACATGTTTTTTTCTGGTTTTGTAAACATGGATCTGGATTAACTGATGTGAATTGCACGGAGCTGTCCTGGGATTTATGCAGCAGTGTTGAGATCTCATCTCATCTCTGTAGACTGCTTCCAAGAGACAAAGCTCTTGCTACATCAGCAGGCTTTTAGAGGTCTCTGTGCCTTCAGTCAACTGCACTTTTCTGTTAAAGCTTTCCTCCTTTTACCTGATTAAAAAAAGTCACAAGAAGGCCACTCTCCAGGGACTGTATTAATCCTCTTTTCCCATCCCACTCTGTAAAACGTGCTTGTGGACTGCTGCAACCCCATGGGACTCTACTGAAATACAAAACAGTTCTGACCACATGCAGATTTATTCTTCCATGGTATGCAAAACAGGACTAGGATCACTGTTTCTAAAAGAAATCTTGGATTAAAGAGAAATATTCCACAGGCACAAACTTCAGAGACAGAGACTGCAAAAGGAAACCACCAGTTACCACTTTCTGTTTGTTCTTCCCTGGACATTTGTGGATCAGATTTTCATTTCCATAAGTATTTTAAAACATCTGTCTTTTTTGCAAAACACGTTCACATCAAATGCACAAATCCGTAAAGTCAGCTCTACATATTTTCAGAGCAGGGAAAAAAATGCATCAGCTTGAACTCCAAGCAGCATATGTCTAGACTGGCCAACTGCTCAGTGTGTTAAGAAAGCCTCATGCCAAACAAGCAACCAAGTTTCAGATAGGCCAAGAAAACATGTTCATGGCACCTCCAGCACCTGGAGGAATGGCTGGAAGAGCTAGGGAGCAAGCCCTGTGGATCCGTCTCCAAAGGCGATCCCTTGCCAAGGCAACCTCTGTGCCACAAACTGCCTGGCAGCCTGGTGGGCTTCCAGTTACCCCTTACCTGCAAAGGTCTTCCAAAGCCATTCTGGGGCCATGGAAGAGTCTGCCAGAACAAATAAGCAGTAAAATTTGAGGCCAGATTCCTTTAGGTGACCTGGCCATAGAAAGGTGTGGCTCCTTCAAAATGCTTTTCTTTTCCTGCCACATGCTGTAAAGGCAGCTTACCTTGAATTACAGACAGTAAGAAAGAAACAATGGAGTATTATTTCATCATCTCCTGCCAGAGCAAGATTGTTCCCTAAAGCATATTTTCTAGTGATTTTTTCTGCTTACCTTTAGAAGGCACAAGTAATAGCCTTCATTTCTTTCATAAGAAGACTAATAGACATCAACAAGGGGATTTTTTTACTTGAAAAGGAGCCAAATGCCTTCCTTTTTTTCCTGATTCTATCTTGCTACTGTTATCTGCTACTTTATATTACTGTTACTATTCTGTCCTCTTTCTGCAGTCCTTGACTATTTCTCTCCTCCCTGAGGCCCTCAACCTTGATTTGGGTCTTTCCTTTTCTTGGCGGATTTCAACCACCTTAAAATATCTTTGTTTTTAAAACAAAGCCTTTAAGACAAACCTGTCAAGGTAATATTTATGTTCCTACTTCTATCTTCTAACAACCACACATTTCACCCAGTGACAGGAGAAGAGAAACAAATAGGTGATAAAGCCCATGCTTTTAAATGTCAGTTCTTTCCCGACTATTTAAAAAAGATCAGAAATCGTTATAGAGGTTCAGGCTAAAGTATTGATAAACAAAGCAACTTTTCCTTTTTTTTTTCTTTCCTTTTTTTTTTTTTCCTAAAATAATATTTTTAAAGTAGACAGGAGCAGGAACAGCAAGTGACTGGCCATGATAGTGTTAATCTTGTCCGCAAAGTAATTGAGAAAATTATCCACTATTTTCTGAGGACACTCTATTACCAGCCTAAGGGACAAGAGCCTCCAGGAATTTAAAAGCAGTCAATAGCTCTAAAAAAAGACAGAGCACGCCTTTGGTTCTGGTTGATATTAAGTTAGAGCAATAAGTCAATGTAGCTTTGCCGTACCAACACTGTCTTCAAACTTACATATGCAAAGCTGCTTCTGATCTGCAAAGGAAGCTGGGTCCAAGTCTGCTCAATGTTATTCTTCCCTGTGTCCATCTTCTCCCATCATACTGCCCCCTGCAAGACCGTAGTGAGCTCTCAGGATCCAATAACGGAGGGCCCAGGCTGTAGCTAGGAGTTAATAGCTGCTTCGTAATCAGCTGCCAACACCACTGGAGAGGTGCTGCCCCACCTCCTTCTGTCAGCAAGGTAAATCTTGTCACACCTGTTGAACAAGGAGGTACCCCAGGTATGCTCCCGACACTGCACGGGAAGGACACTTCTCTCAGAGGGCTCTTCTTGGGAGCATGCCTGGAACCCCAACCCCTCATGTGAGCAGTGTTGGAAGAGCTGAAGCAGCATGGAGGATATTCTGCTGCCTGGGATCACTTTAAAAACAAATAAACCTTCTTAGCAGACAGATTTATTACTAGTCTTGAGGGATTATGCAGCCAAGTCGCTTTGATTCATTAGAGTGTTCAGAGAGTTTGTGTAAGTTCCTGGAAGCTGTCTGGGATGATCTTTAACCATCCTCTTACTGTTACCTGATGGTGAAGAGGAAAGTTGGAAAGCACTTGTGCTGAATTTGTTTTTCCCTATGTTTGGTAATAGATTTAGACAAGCTGTTTAAAGAACTGAGCCTTATGCTGTGCTGAGCCGTCCTTCCAACTTAGCTACACGTAGCCTTTTCTATTCTTTCCTCCCTCCCTATAATATTTAATCAACAAAGCCCTACCTCCATTTCCCTGAGGCCAGAGTAATGCGTCTTTCTGCATTTAGAAACCTCCTACGCATGTGAACACGTCCTTTGTGCAGTGATGTTGTTTTAATTAGCCACGTCTCTCTTTTTGGCCAGAAATATATAAAACGACTGTGTCCAGCTTTCCTGCAGGGCAGTGCAGCCCCCTTGGTGCTCAGCTGTGGGTAGTGGAGGAGACACGCTGGCCGTGCTGGGGGGCCCGGGTTGAAAGGGGAGAGGAGACAGACTCTATGTGCTCAGAGCTGGCAGGGGGAGGGAAGCAAAACTTGGGCAGGAGAGAAAAGTGGGGAGAAGGCAACCCTGGGTGACCCTGCCAGAGAGGCAGAAGAAGCTTGCCTAAAACGGATCAGAAAGCATAGCATGAGACATCTTCTTTGTAATGACCAATGTGTTGTGGAAAAAAGCTAATTAAAGAAGATGATGTTAGGTCAAAACTATTAGGACAAAAACCTGCCTGAGACAAAACTTTACAAGAAAATATGCTAGCATAACTGTCCTTAGCTTCAGCAGGACACAAGTCTGTCCCAGGCGGTCTCCTAATACTTACATTCAAAGTGCTTGTTAGATAACATGCTTATTAATCTTTTAGGCTTTGCTTTGTCTCTTCGAAATTGTATCCTGTATAAGTCATTCAAAAAGAGCTGGTTTAGAGACCTCTGAAATTAACACCTCTCAGAAGCTTCTGTGATGCTCAGCAAATTTCCTTTTCATTGGGGACTGACTCCATTTTGTAGCATTATATTTTACTGAATTTTACTGAATATTCCTGGAAGCCCTAGTTATGTAAATACTACTATGATAAGAAAAATATGCTATTAATAAATAGTCCTTGTCATGACTAGATCAAGCTACTCAATATATCGTATACCAGTACTGGCTAAATCATTGCCCATGGCCAAGTGATGCTTATGATTGGGTTCTGCAATGCCTCATCTTCACTTTTATTATTAGCCAACACTGCATCTCACAGGAGGCTACAATGTGGCATTTCCATTTAAACCATGTTATTGCTGTGGTCCACGGATGATTAAAATTCGGGTAGCCTTCTCTCTTGGCAGGAAGTGAAACACCCTGTGAAATGCTCTCTGAACTTCCAAGTGAGGCTGGCAAAGCAGAGGAGGGATGTCCTCTGGCTCTCAGTTCTGCCATAAGGAAAATGAACATAATCCTGACCCTAACTGTCTTGTAATTTTTATTAGCTCTCTGGCTTGCAGCAATGACCCTGTGAATAATGCATGCTGCTAGATGGCTTTCCTAAGGAAAGAAGGCTTATGCAATCGTATTGTCTGCCACTGCCTGCCTTCTCCTTACCTCATAATAACTCAGAAACCAGCTGGCCAATCTCAACCAAATTTGACAGAGGGAAAGAATTCTTGAAGATATTGTGTTAAATAAAAAAAAAATTAAAAATGGGGACCACGTAGGGAAGGGACATCATAGGAACTTTAGCTCAGTTCTCACTACAGGTCTGAGATGCCACTCAGATACTCAAGTCTAAAAACCACATTCATCAGTTTTCATTGTTCTGCTGCTCATGCAATGACTTGTTTCTTCACAGATCACTCAGGGTGAGCCCCAGAAGTCATGCTCCAAGCCTGTAGCAGAGAAATTTACAGAGAGCTGCCAGGAAATTTGCCAGTGCAGGCCACCTCCACTGTTACCACCACCTCCTCCACCTCCACCGCCCCCGAGGTTGCTAGCGGTGCCAAGTAAGTAGCTACTGATACTGTTGTGGTGTGCTGAAGGAGGGCAAAGCGATGGGGACACCTGGACAGGCAGGAGAAAGGATGTGGGAAAGGTCACAGCTAGCTCATTTGTCATTTTCCACTTAGCAAATGGAAGAAGAAATGTTCTCAGTAAAGATGGAGATCTGTTTTCTGATCAATGAATAATGCTTGGCTTTTGGAGGAAAGCCAGAGAAATTCCCTCCTTTCATTGTGTTATATATGATTCCCTGGTTTTAAATGGTTCCCTAATCCCCTAGCCCTGGGAAATGCTTTCCTACAGAGACATAGTGCTGTGCTGCCCCTTGAGTGGCATGACCCCCTTTTTTGCCAGGTGTGCAGTTTGAAGGTCTGGGTGCTCCAAGGCAAATTAATTTATAAGCAGACAAAAATCCAAACACTCTGTCTAGACCATTCAGTACGTTTGACTGTTGTCAAGACACTGGAGCACTACAGTTTACCATAGCAGTGACTCAGGCTCACTGGTTTTAAATTGCTTACAACTGTTACAAAAATAGGAGGCATGTCAGGAGTCAGTGGCAAGTGAGCAGTTTTCCCACTAATGCACATTCAGGATAAGACTCATCTCTTTCTCTTCATACAAATCAGTGCTCCCAAGCCTTACCCAGTGCATCCAAGCTCCTCCTTATTTCCAGCCATACATCCCCATGCCCAGCACACCTGGTGCCTTCAGTTCCTGCTGCTTAGCTCTGCAGCTGCTTTCCACATCAGTGTTCCTGTGATCCCTGACATACAGATAATTTCTGGACAGTGATATCTGTCCCCATGGTCCCTGCACTGTGGGAGAGGCCTTCCTGGTTCTATTGGACCCACTGTGTTCAGGGACACAGACTGGGTCCCGGGAGTTTGGTATTCCAGTAAATCTCCTTAATGCTTATGCATTTTCATAAATTCAACTCTCCCTATAAGGCTGTCTATTAATTCTTCTCTCTGCTTATATAAACTCTTCTGGGAGCAGTGTTGCAAAGTGTATCCTGTATCCTCAGCATTTCCCCCAAGGAAAAATAAATCATTAGGTATCATCATCTGGCTGTTTGTCTTTATCAGCCCATGTCCAGATGTGCAGAAGACATGAAGAAGGCTTCTGCCTAGCTTTTATTCAGGCAGAGGACAGGCAGAATTTTTCAGTGTCTTTTCTGCCAGGAGCATGCTTTGTACTTGTGCTACACTGCAGAAAATTAAGGCAAAGGCAGAGAAAAACCAGCAGTGAAACACTTGGGAAAGGAAGTACAAAGACAGCTGGGAAAGCAGAGAGGGATAGTTTTTATAGCAGGAAAAATCTCTTTCAATGTTCAGGAAAATGTCATGGGCAGTAATATGGAAAATTACCTTGATCTTTGTATCACAGCCAGAAAATAAAGTACTTTGTCACTCTCTTTTCTTGTGCCTGGGGTACCCTGTTATCCTGAGGGGAATGAGATGTGGCAGAGTGTTGGCACAGGGACCAGCCCTGCTGACCAGCTGTACTGGGAAGGGAGCACCACTGCCAGGCTGTGTCCCCTCCATCAGGCAGCTGCTCTGAGTGCATGGATTTGTGTCCCTGTCAAGTGGGAAGTAAATCATGTCAGCAAAAAAGAAGTCTGTCACACATTGCAGAAAGAAGAACAAGAAATCTAATGGGCCTGTGACTGGGATAGCCTGATGCTTTCTCAGGCTGGATTGCCAGGTGCTAACACAGTTCTAAAAATGAGCTATATAAATCCAGATGACTAATATTTAAGCAAGTGACTTCATTTCAAATACAATGAAAAAAAGAGATTACACATTTCTTTCACTGGTAAGCTTTAGAGTAGCAATCAAGTGTCTCATCTTGAATGGTGCTTTCATTATCATCAGCTGTCTAAGCACTGTGATTTAGTCCATGTGTACAGCAATCCACTTCCTTGGGAGAAACCACAAGCCTTGTGGTTAAATATTGATGTTACAGACACTGCTTTTAAATGGTATTCAGAAGAGAGGGAAGTAAAGAGCGAAGTGGTTGATGCTAGATTTGCACTTTGAACTTGCTAAGTGAATAAAATTTAGTACTGGAAAGACATCTGCAAAAAAACAGCAGTCCAGTAGCTGCAAGATTTTTACCTTTACAAGGTACAGTGTCTGTGTCATGAGGTACTACATAAAGATGCTGGAATTGCTTTCAGAGCTTTGTGAGCCACAGAAGGCTGCAGTCTGCTAGGCACTGTCCTTAAAAGCTCTCTTTGCAATCAAACTGAATGTTGCTGGAGATTTAGATCAACTCTACAGCAGCTACCATGGTTTGGGCTGGGTGGTTAAAGCCAATAGATGCAAAAATCCTGTCTCTCCAGTCACTATAGACACTGACAGTTCAGTTGTCTGCTGTATGAAGCATCTAGTGCTCTTTGATGTGGCCTCAAGCTGCTGTTGTGGAAAATCAGAGAACCCTCTGATGTGTCCTTTCTATTAGTCCCACCTGATTGTTTTACAAACCCTACTTAGTTGTATGGGATGGCACTGCATAACTGTTTGTGAGCAGCTGAATCACTCCCTGAAAGGCTTTTATTGTGCTTTGAGGACTTTTAGGAACAATTATAGTACATTTAGTGTCTCTTTAGACACTTCAATATTGACAGGTTGATCCAGCAACAAATCTTTAGCTCTGCTTCCTGCAGATAGATTTATACAAAATCTATTGAATGCAGAGAATCCTAGAATTCACAGATAATAGCTGGAAAATGCTGTGTTTACTCTGAGGGGAAATAACCTAATTCCCTCTGGAGAAAATGAGTAGAATCACACAGCTTAGCAGGCAGTCTAAAATCACAAGCAGTGTGAGGAGCACCAGCTTTCCCTGGTTTAGGAGACACCTCCCTGTTAGAGTTGGGTACTTACATTAAGAATGTGTGGGGAGTGTTTCAGCACATCCTGAGGAGGCACTGAATAAATGAATTAAACTATATGAATATGGGAGATTAAATAGACTGCTTTTGTCCTCCTTCAGGGATGACCCCAGGTCTCCTTTGCCCACATTTCTAACTCCTTCACACAGACCACTTGCTTTTATGGTGCCCCATCCAAGCCTTGATCTTGCCTTCACTGCCTCTGCTCTGCAGCCAATTCCATCATGGCAGCATAACCCTGTGCCTCCTCCTGGGAATCCATCTGCCTTACAGTATCTAAATGAAAGCTGCCATCAGCCATGCTGCTCCCTGTGCGTGCTGGGTCTCTCAGTATTGCTGGCTCACCTGTACCTTTTTCTGAAAAGTGGGACACATGGGCTATTTGAGCTTTGATTTCCTGAGCTTCATTTCAGATGCAGCTCTTTGTCATCCCATTGAGACACTGCTGTCTGATTTGATACAGATGTGTACCTTACCAAGGGGCTCTGAGGAGAGGGACTCCAGCCCATGTTAGAAGTAACTAGGATGGTGGGGACTGTGTGATGGTGAGGACTGCCAGGAGACATGGTCCCTGAACCCGTGGCAGCTCCTCCAGACGGTTTGGCACATCGATGTTTCCGGAGTAACTCCCCTTATGCAAGCAGCAGCCTGCTCTTTAACCCATGCCTAGAAAACCACTCATTGATGAAGTGAAGGGAAAGCTCATGAGGCTCTAAGGGGCCTAAGGCCAACTAAACTTAGATGCTGACAGCAAAGGAAGAAGGAACTTTCAATGAAATTGAGTGTGTTCCCTAGATATGTCTGTAATGACCTGAAGGCAATAGAGAGGCTCAGGACCTGGCCTTTAATTAACTGTGTCTTTTTCTCTCCATCTGCTTTCCTCCTTGTCTCTGGATTTCAGCCAAGACTAAGACAAGGTGGATGGAATACTTGTTCAGGCAGCATTTCTAACCCGGCTTCACGGACCCGTGAGATTAAGCTAGTTCAAGTGATGTTGACCCTTAAAAATCTGAAAAACTGCTGTTGTCAACCCCTAAATACTCTGTGAGCATGCAGGTTTCTCCAGGGGCATTGCAAAGAAGAAAGGACTTTGTCTGGAAGTAAGAGCCAGGCTTTCAAAACAGGAAAGGGGGAAGGGCTTAGAGCCAGATACACATTGTGGTCAGTATCAGTTTTAACCTGTGTAAGGTCTTCCAAAAAAAATATCAGAAGTGACTTCTTTAAAATGGTACAAGGAAGAGAAAAGATGTTCTTGCCTGTACTCCTCACTTGTTGCTGAGCAACATTTGCTGTCTCTGCTCTACCCTTGGGTAGAGGAGTCACCCTCTCCATTGGGTGAAGACTCTATGGTTTTGCCATCTCCCCTCTGGGTGAAGGAAGCACATTCAAACATTGCTTCAGCCAAAATTTAGAGGAGGAAACTTAAGCTGAGTCTGGACACATGAACCAGTCTCTGGTGTTTGGATGCTGGCACATAGGTACACAGTGAAGTCTTTACAGCTCCTGACCTTAGTGGAAGTTTGCCCTGAGCTGTCAGCTGAGATCAAGCACAATCATGTCAGTGCAAAGCCAAAGTGAATGACATCACTGCAGAGGACTCTAATCTCCATGCAGTAATTGTATCATTTTGTTTTTCAGAGTGAAATCTTTATCTCTGGAGACAGAGCATCTAATTAACTAATTATTTGGACTGGTGAAAATGCCAAAATAAAAATGACCAGCTACAAGAAGGGTGAAACCTTTTGGCAGCTATATAAGCTCAGATGTACAGCTTAATTTCAGAAAGCATGCAGGGTCCCTTCTGTGCAAGTAGGAAAGCTGAGGACATTCAGATCTTTTAGGACAGATCATAGATTCATGGAATGGTTCATGTTAAAAGGGACCATAAAGATCATCTAGTTTCACCCCCTGCCATGGGCAGTGATACCTTCCCCTAGACCAGGTTCCTCAAAGCCCCATCCAAACTGGCCTTGAGCACTTCCAGGGATGGGGAAGCCACAGTTTCTCTGGACAACCTGTTCCAGTGCCTCACCACCCACACAGTAAAGAATTTCTCACTAACATCTAATCTATGTTCTTCCAGTTTAAATCCATTACCCCTTGTCCTTAGCCATACATGCCCTTGTAAAATGTCCCTCTCCAGCTTTTTTGTAGGCTCCCTTCAGGTACTGAATGCTTCTATAAGGTCTCCCTGGAGTTTTCTCCAACTCTCTCAGCCTGTCTCACAGAAAAGATGCTCCAGCCATCCGATCATCTTCGTGCCCCCCTCTTGGAGTGAGTCCACATCCTCCTTATACTGGGCCCAGAGCTGATCATGGTACTGCACATGGGGTCTTATGAGAGTGGAGTAGAGGGGAGAATCCCCTCCTTTGACCTGATGGTCACGCTTGTGTTGATGCACCCAGGAGACACTTGGCTTTCTGGGCTGTGAGCACACATTGCCAGGTCGTGTCAAACTTCTTGTCCACCAGCACCCCTAAGTCTTTCACCTCATGGCTGCTCTTAATCTATTCTCTTCACAGATTTTATTTGTACTTGGGATGGCCCTAACATGGGTGCAGGACCTTGTTGAATTTCACAAGGTATGCACAGGCCCACTGCTCAAGCCTGTCAAGGTCCCTCTGGATGGCATCCCTTCCCTCTGGATGGCATCTGCTCCCTCTGGGTGGCATCCATCCCCTCCAGCGTGTTGAGTGCATGACACATCTTGGTGTCATCAGCAAACTTGCTGAGGATATGCTCAATCCCACTGTCTGTGTTGCTGACACAGATGTTAAACAGCACCAGTCCTAATACCATCCCCTGAGGAATGCCACTCATGTCTGGACTGTCACAATGTGTGTATATTAGGCAGGAATCTGAAGAACAGAAATAGTCTGGAACTTCATAAACTTTGTGTAGGTTTTCAAGTAATCAAAGTTTTCAGATGTCTTGCTAATTGTTAAAATAGCCTTTCAGAGCAAGAACTTGTTATAGGAATAAACATTGTATGGCTCTAGGACATAAAAGAATAAGAAATGAGTTTTCCTTAGGATTTTCTAAATCCTGATGGTAGAATGCACAGGTGATCCAGTGTGGATTCAAAGAATGAATTTGAACCTTATCCTGAATACTGTCTCCACATTGCTATTCCAGCAGGAAAGCTGAGCATGGTCCTGAAGCTCACCACTACATTTCTTGTACTTGGATGCTGAAGTGTTTGCCTACTCAATGCCTAAAGAACTTTCGTCCTTGGCAGAGGTCTGATTATCCCCCAGGAGTTGAGGGGAAGCTGTGATTGCAAATGAATTGAAGTCTTCCTGGAGGCCATGATGTATCTTCAAATATGAGATGCCCAATAATCAGCTCGGCTCAGTCTGATGTAGGCTGCTGCAGCAGGAGTTGAGCATCTCAGAGAGCTCTGAGTTTAAGTTTCCCTTTGGTTAGGCATTTCATCTTGTGAGGGCTTTCTATCTTTACAAGCACCCACTGCAAAGCTGCTGGCCCTAGAGTGCTCAGCTGGCAGGACCACCCTTCACCTACTGCCCTTCTGCCTGAAAGACTTGTTCAGAGTAGTTTTCAGATATTTGGACATATTAGAGGAATCTTGGGTGGATTTCTCCCAAGTGATGCCCAAAGGAATTGTTAGCAAACAGGCAGGGCTGGGTTTGTTTTATGATATGGGGAAAACATTTCCCTCCATCCTGCATACAACATAGTGACTACCAAACTGAACAGCAGAGAACTACAGTAGCCCAAAATGGCAGGGACACATTGTCTCCTGCATGAAGACATTTACAGTAGTGACTGCTACTGTGAGAGCAAGTCTGGTCTAGACAGTGACTTTTTTTAAAATGCAAACAGAGTGCTGAAACAGGGAAGCCCTTCCAGTTTTGGTAACACAGCTGTCACACTGTGAATTGCAGTCTTGTGTGAGAGCATTGTTCATAATTTACAAAGCAAAACCAAAATTCAGTTCTTGTTATCTCCCACATACACTTTTGTGTTACTGGAGGAATGTGATTCTCAAAACTGGCTGTAGGATTTGGAGACTTTCAAATCTAAATTGAACTCCGACTCCACAGCCTGGAGCCACGGATGATGGCAGAGAAGTAGAGTCTAGTCCAGGTCCCCATCATGTTATTTTCACAATCACAGACACTACCTTCACTCTTAGCACAGTGAACCAAATCATTAAGCATCCAAGACTGAATTAAGCAGAATTCACCCATCTAAATCAGAAATGCAGTGATTGGATTTTCTGCCTCAAATTGCAGGCACTCTGATTTTGTCACCAAAGACATATAGAATTCAAAATCCTGCCTTTTTTTTTCCATTAAGCACAGTTGCTTCTGGTGTAGGAATAAAAGTTACAAGTCCTCACCTCTCAGTCAAAATGAGAAAATTATTTATGGTGAGGAGATTTCTTAAGCAGCAATCAAATACAAAATTTGAAATAGTTTGAGCATCTAAAATGTTATATTAAGTCTGAAGAGCAGGATTAGTGATTAGAAAGCAGGTAAGACTGGAAAGGTTCGTACTAATACTTTCATTATAGGATTCTGCTGTCACTCTTTCACCTAACATCTCCTCATATTGAGTTGTTGTAAAATCTCTGTCTTTCTGTTTGAGACACTGGTAAGACCAGATGGTCAGTCACAGCTTCCAGTGCTTTCCCATTTCAGAGTTTTTCATCACAATAAATTCTGAAATGTTTTGCCAAGTCTAATTGTTATTTAGGCAAGTGATGAATATCTCCCCTGCTCTGGGACCTTGCATATTTGTTTTGAATTTTTCATACAGCAATAAATTGATATAATGGAAAAATCCTCTCTCTTGAAAATGCATTTTGAAGTATTTAAAAGTAAGAGCCTCAGGCCAGATTTTGCAGTGCACAGATCAGTGGGAGTTCTGTTGTCTATAGATTAAAAACATTGTCTAATTTTTAAAAAGAACCATCACATATTAAACTGGTTCTGCAATAGAACAGTCCTTTCTGCTCTGAGATGCATACTCCAACATCTTGATTTTGTTTTTTAAGCAGGAGGTGGCTAAGCTGAAGACATTAATTCCTTCTGTGGATGGCAGTCCATTTGTACATGCCTACCATTTCACTGATTAAGAAGATAACAAATCTTCAGTGAAGTTACTGATGAGTCAGAGGCTGCTGATTTACAAGTAATTGTAGGTTTACCTGCTCCTGGCAGAAGGAGTTGTGCCTCATCTTGACAAGTCAGAAGTAAATGCTTAATTGGCACAAGCTGTTCCAGCAGGAAGGGCTAAGCAGCTGACCCTGGTAAAGCAGACCTGAAGAAATATGTTCTTGTAAGAGTTTTGTGCATTTTATTGTTATGAACATGATATAAAGGTGTTGCCCTGCTTGTGTAATTGCAACTTAAGGGCAATATTTAAGTCAGTGTAGCAGGTCAAGGAAGCAGTAGTCTGGAAATTTGGGATGTTATCCCAAAGTGAGGACACAGTGTCCATTAATATAGTATGAATATCAGCTAATAACTGATGCTGCTGCCAAAATCTGTCATTAATAATTATGCAAGTTAATTTAACCCTTCCACTAGTAAATCATATTGCATTATAACTACATAAATATAGCAGAAATTGTGGATTCCTAATGGCTGTTTAAATGAATTATTTTATTATTTTGAAGTGTCTTTTAAATGGAACTGGTATTTCATCAGTTCATTGGTTAGAAACAATTTTAGACAAGGATCTGTCCCTTGACAAATGCTGCTATTAAACTGGACTTTTACCAATGGAGCAGATCTCTTGAATCATCCCTGGACGTTTTCCTTTCCTTGTGAAAGTGATGCATATTTTTATTTCATAGCCACTATCAAAGGAAATGACTATCAGTGGAGCAAAGGGTTTGGTTTAACTCTTGTTCCAATTTGGCCAGGTGCAGGGGCTCTGCCTCAGCTTTTCAGGGCATCACTGTACATGGGGGCTGCCCACTGCTGTAGGTTCAGTGTGGAGTCATGATCTGTGTAAAGCCTGGGGGCAGTGCAGTAGCAGCCTGTAAACAATTTGCTTGCCTTTATGTCTGTAAAGAAACCTGTGCCTTGTCATTTAGTTTTTCCAGGAGCTCCAAATACACTGAGTGGTGATTGAGGACTTCATGTAAGGGCACTTGGCATGGTGAAATGCCTCGATCTGTTAATGTGATGTAATTGTCTTTTTAAGTGTTCTGCATTTTATGGAAACTGCATGAAAAATTATTAGTTGATAAATGTAATTTTACTTATATTAGAATTAAATTTACACCTGGTTTGGAAGGCCTTTCACATTTCAGTTCCATTTTACTCTGGGTGAGTCATCAATTTAATTTCCCTTAAGTTGAATCTGAGTACAATTTGGAAAAGGAACTTAAGAGCAGTAGGTATGGGAATTATTAACTGATCTCTTAAGGGACATTTTTAAGTGATCATTTTTAAGTGACCACTTAAACAGCCATAACTGAGTTGTTGTTTATACAAGGAATAAACCACATAATATCAAATAGGAGGATTATGTTTATATAGATGGCATACATCAACAGAAGTATCAGCTACATAGTCAGCTGGCTGTTCCCTAAAACTTAGACATATGACTTGCAATATGGCTTTCTTTGTAAAGTGAACTCTTTAGATCCATCTGCACTTAACAACCTAAAGTATATGTCTGTTACAGTCACTCTCTTCATATAGTGGGGTGCCCAAGAGGCAAACCATTTATTTTTCAGAGATGGACACAAACCAGTACCTTAGAAACTGTCCTATGCAGAGTATTTCCAAGTCTTCCACAATCCATTTTAGGAAATTCAGTCTGCAGCTGGTTTTGTCTCAGACTTCCCTGAAGGTACTAATTTTGAGAAAGTGTCAGCACTAAGACGTGAGGTTTGTCTAATCTTTGCTGTTACCGAGAGGTTCTCAAGCTCTTAAAAAAGCTGTTAAGGCTCTATAAGATAATGACTTAATACCAGTAGCACTGAATTTTATTCACTTTGCATAGCTTGTGACTGATGGCACCACTCATGGGAATACTGTTGAACTCTAAGAAGTTGTGCAAATCTGGGCTTTAATTCAATCTGTATATAAAACATTATAACAAGAAAATCTGTCATCTTTCTGTGAGATTGAATCTGCCAGCTCTGAGGTATCTCGTTAATCATTTGCTGGTGAAGACTGGCCATCACTGTAAGAGTGTAGACTCCTGAAATCACATCTCAGCTGTTTGAATTTCAGCCTCTATCATCTCTCCTTGGAAGGTCTGCTCACTGTAAGAGCTGAAAGACTGATAAGCTTTCAGAAGGCTTGAGGGTGACATACTGTGACTCCCACAAAGGGACATCTTGCCCACCCTCCAGGGAATGGTGGAAAGAGCATCCAGGGCACTGCTTCTCCTTCTGCTACCAACCTGCTGGGAGATCTCAACAGAGTCAACTACAATATCAGACACCCAGAGTTACCATATCTGAAACAGAGATATGTTTTCATCCTTGTAAACTTTGTATTTGAGACTAGTAGGTGTCAAGCATTGAAGATTATTATTATTATTATTATTAGGCTCAAAAGTAATGGTAATTGTTATAGAATTGGTCAGCTGTGTCCTGTCCCAAGGAATAGGAGGCTGTACCATCACACAGTGAGGACTGTGCCAGGGCTGGGCTGCAGCACCTGCAGCCACACCATCACCATGCAGTAATGAATGAAAGGAGGCAGCCTGAGGGGCTGGACACAAACTCACAATGAAAACCAGCACTATGGCTTGTCTTATTACACCTCTGCCAATGATGATACAGCTTCAGCAAAACCCTGGTAAAGGAGACTATATTAGCAGATAAGGGAATTAACAACCTGGAAAGGCTCACTATATGAGCTTACGGTGTCCATACAACTGCCACTACCACAGAACCTTAACAGGCTCACCAGAACCTGCCTTCATGGCACCTTTTGGGGCATGGATTTCATCCAAGGGTACCTGAGGCACAGTGAAAGCAAGGGCTAGTTTTTTAAGGGTTTTTATCACCTTAAAAAGCAGATAGATGCTGAATAAGCTCTCCAAGCCACTTAGCTCTCAGCAAGTGTCCCAAGCCATGGTCCAATCCACCTTATTTTGGACTGGACAGATCTTTACTAATGCTTACTGTTTACTAACCTGTTTACTGTTTACTAATCACTTCCTCACTGTTGATCTAAGGTGAGTGGTGGCCATCAGGTCACAAGGGAGGATGAGGCAAGTTTTCTACTTAATGTCTTTGCTCTTCAGCAGTTGCTTCCCCAAGAGTTGCCCTCTGTAGTTGCACTGCACCACAAAGGAGCCTATTTCTCCCAGAAATTCCTGGTACTGATGATGAGCCCATCTTCTGCCCTAAAACAATCTCTGAAACAGCCTGAGAGCAAGACTGATTGACTGGGGGAGAAACTGTCCAGAAGACTCATTTCTTTTTATACCTATTTTACTGCAGTGGACCCAGGAGGTGATATTGGCTATGGGATTGAGGTAGGAAAATGTATGTCCTGTACCTAGTGAATTCCAGCTTGGAAACAACCCTTTATTTCTTTCACTGGTTCCTACTTTTGTTTGATGTTAAGTGGCTCAGGGCACAGTGCCATAAGCCTGCAAGCAAAGATAGTCCTTTTCCCTGGCAGCTTGAACAAGTCTCCACATATCTGATTCCCAGAAGCAAACTTCTTCCTGCCCGTGTTGAAGTTATTCACAGAGTCACAGAATCATTTAATTGAAAAAGACCTCTGAGATCATCAAGTCCAACCTATGACCAAACACCGCCTTGTCAAACAGACCGGGGCACTAAGAGCCATATCCAGTCTTTCCTTAAACACCTCCAGGGATGGTGACTCCACCACCTTTCTGGGCAGGCCATTCCAATGCCCAATCACACTTTTTTTAAAGAACGTCTTCCTAATGTACAACCTAAACCTCCCCTTGTTCAGCTTAAAACTGTCCTCTTGTCCTATTGCTGGTTGCCTGAGAGAAGAGACTGACCCTCAGCTGGTGACAGCTCCTCTCAGGCAGTTGTAGAGAGTAGTGAGGTCTCCCCTGAGCCTCCTTTTCTCTAGGCTAAACACTCCCAGATATCTGTGTGCATGTGTGTGTGTGCTTGTTAGTGGAAATAAGCCCAAGTGTGCTGAAATGGCAGACTTAGCATGAAATTCTAGTGTTTTCAGGCCTCTTTTTTTCTGGATGCTTTTTCACTTTCATCACTGTAGCATGATGAGGTCACACAGTTTGGCAGGACAAGCAGATTGTGTTCAGCACTGATTTTTCCCCACTGAAGATTTGCAAGTGCTCATAAAATGCCTGTGCATATCAGTTGCCACTGAAGAGTTAGACTGTGTGTTTGTGCAATGAAGTGGATGGTACTGGCACATCTCAGTGTCTCTCAGTGGTGCCTCTGTTCAAAAGAACTGAGAATTACTGTCTCCAGGTCAGTGTTGTGCTCTGCTGTTCTGTCACAGACCATGGCCTTGCTGCTGCGTCTCCTTGAATTGGTGGTTGACAGGAAGGTCAGGTAATTACAGCTAGTTCTTGTAGAAATATAGCTGAAGTACTTATAAATGGGCCTGTCTATTCTATTAAAGAACTGGGAAAGAAATAGCAACAGTGCTGACATGCAGCCTTATGTTGCACATCTTATCCCTACACCTTGCAACCATTTAGAAAGCTGGCACTACTGTTCCCATCCTGGAGAAGGAGAAACAAGGCTGGAGTGGAAATTATTCCAGAATCACCCAGTGAGCAAGGAGGAGAACTGAGCCTGAAACCCACCTCCCAAGGGGAATTTCTGTCTTCTGCAGTGACGTGCTGCCTAAGTACAGAGAGGTTAAAGCCTGTACCATGAAATGCAGAACATTGAACTTAAGGTTGTATATCTTCATACCCAGTTTAAAGCATCCTGGTTCTCAGAGTGCTAAGAACCTTTGGAAACCAGGTTACCTTCTAAAATAAATGCCAGGGTACTAATTTAACACCCAGTGCTTTGGCACTTGTGACCTGTTTCTTAGAGGCACCAGATACCCACTAATCTGATCGATGTCTCCTGCATTTCAGAAAACAGGCCAGCAAGTCTGGCAGGGCTCGCCTGAGCCATGGCTCCCATGGAGAGACAGCACTTAGGACTACCTGGGGGTGTCATGAGGACTTTCTCAGTGCTGCCCAACCTGGCAGTGACCCAGGCTGTGGAGAGCAGACAATGTGACAATGCCTGTGAGGCTCTCCCAAATGCTTGTGCTGCTGCAAGGAGGAGGTTGCCTTGCGAGGCACAGGCTTCAGTTCTCATTTGCTCGGGACAGAGAACGACAGGGTGTGATTCAATCGGGGTAAAACAATTCAGTCCTTTATGATGAGAGAGAATCAGATGGGGAGTGAAAAGCAGCGTCTCATGGGGAGACTGCTGGTTAGAAAAACACCGGACAAAGTCAGATCGGAGGGCAGTGGCTGATGTGAGCATGCATTGCAAAGATAAGTGCCAGAGCTGAGTATTAACACAGACGCTAGCTATGATGTAATCTCCTTAAAAGCCTTTTTACCACAAGGTCTATAAATGCTACTGCTTCTCCAGATCATGCTTTAGAGAACAGATTCTGCCTCTGTGCTCTCTAACCCTGTTCTCCTCCAAAAGACCTCAGCAGCTGAAAGCATGTTTTGCCCCTATTTGAGGGGTACCTCAGTTCTGGTGGATCCCATCAGCTTCACTAACAACCTAATAGGATTAAGGCAGGCAGGTCTGGCCCTCAGCCTGTTAATCATTTGAAGCAGAGACTTTCCCTTCCTGCTTTGTTTGACAATCCCTTGACTGCTCTGCTCCATGCGTTGCCATATTTCCGTATGTATGAACTGTTCTCTAGTTTCCCTCTGCAATTGTACAAAACCAAGACAGGTTATCCCACAAGTTTAGTGTCAGCCATTCCAGGGCATCCTGTGGGATCCTCCCTTGTTTCTGACCATAGGGCTTGGCTCCGCTGAGCTGCTGGGCATGGTGTCATTGTGCTGGCTTGGGACAGAGATCTGGCGCCTGCCTGGGAAGTCAGAGAGTTTTCTGTTTCCACCCTTGTAATGTAGTTTTAGCCAAATCAGTTGTTTGTGTTTACTCCCAAAGAAGAGGAAATACAATCCAGAGGGGAGGACTGGCCAGGAGTCAAAAGACATTTTGTTTTTCTGGCTTTCTCACTGAGGTGCAGTGAGTTTGCACAAGCCACTTCCCCACAATGTGCTTTACTTATGTCTGGCCAACCAATATTTTTACCTACTATTTATTTTCTATTTATTTTGGTCCTAACAATATGTTCATTTTCTATAAGAATCCCAAGTCTGCCAAGGAAAAGCAGCTGCATGACACCTGCCAAGAAAGCACAGTAACATGTAGTTTTAGTGAAATCTATTGCTAAACCCAAACCTAAATGTGTGCGGGTTCAATAACTCCTAAAGCTTAGATCTTGAGCATCACACTTAACCTCCCCCACCCAGCTGCTTTCTTCCTTACTGACTATCCATGCTCAGGTTTTTTCACCTGCAGTTCCAGTTCTGTTTCTTGCAATAAGTCATGCACTCCTCTAGTGCCTGTGACCTTCAGAAAATTCCTGCAGAACTACCCCTTTCCTTCACCTCCTGAACAATCCAGTCTCCAAAACTAAGCACAAAACTGAGTGTGTTTCTTATTTCAGAAGAGAAGTGTTTTTAGAAAGGAGGAGAAAACTAAGATGAGGCAAGTGAGAGTGTAGAATAACAGTGTCTCCAGTGTAAGAGCTGCGGGGGAGGGAATTTCTCCAGCATCATTCCCACACATGTTTTTATTACAGCAGAAGTTCCCGCTGCGTAGTGATTGCAGTATCCCCCTTAGAAGTGTAGTAGGAACATATGCACGGAGCAGCTGCATGATATAAACTTGTCTGCAACAAAGTGTGATAAACAGAAGTATCATCTGCTACAGGAATAGCTGATTTCTACCAGTGTTATTTAACCTAGCTACTCCAGGGAGGCCATAAATCAGGACAGGCTTTCTGCCGAGCACACCACTATTGCCTGGTTGTTTACCCAACTGGCTCATGGCACTCTGGAAATGGCCCTAAGCTTACAGGCAACAGGAAGGGCAGAAATCTGTAAGGGAGTAAAAAAAAAGCAAACACAGCATGAGGAGACCTGACAGGGCTAGACAAGCCACTTCTCCATCAATCTGGAAAATGCCAATCCTTCCTTTGGCAAGCCTGTCTGTCCCTGATCACCAGCCCGAGGGTTGTCTTCTCTGCAGGCAGCTGTGGCTGCCACGTGAAGGCAAGCTCAGGGTTCCCTCTGGCCAAGCACAGCCCCAGGGCCTGTGCATTGGGGTGCCCTGAGGATGCACGTCATGTCTGCAGTCATGGCTTTCTGCCCCAGGGGCAGACACCAAGGTCACCCATTTCCTGGTCAGCCTCCTCTCCCCCATCCTCCCAGGAAATTTTCCACTTAAATCCAAGAGTGTGAAAGGGAACACATCCTTTGCTGTTCTCACAATGCCTTTTAGAATAACAACCGAAGATCTATATTTGTATCAAGTCTAGCAGCACCACAAACTCCACTAGCAGGCTCTTTTAAAGGATTTGTTTTTCCCTTGCTGGCTGCCTCTGACTGTGAGCAGCCCTGGGTACATGCAGCACGTTCCTACTGCATGCATTATCCAAACACATCTGTAGCAGTCCCTGCGTGATGAAATACAGCAAACAGAGGGGACGCTTCAGCTGACACTGACTCACAGATCTGTCCCCAAGGCCCTGGGTTAGGTAACCAATCTTGTTCCCAGAGAGCCCACAGCCTCCAGGGCTCTGGAGACACTGATCCTGACCTTCAGCTACATTTCTCTTCTGAGCATCATCATGCAGATGCTGGGACAAGGTCCTCAGCTGTCACCAGTCTCACAGCTGGGTGGACTTCTGCTAGTTTACATCACTTGAGCCCTTGAGCCTTTTTTATTCCCTGCCTAAGGCTTCATCCTATCATACAATGAAATTAATCAGCATTAAATTAATCAGCACTCACTTTAGGGTGAATCTACACTGCTGAGGGGAGTGAAGGGCCTCATGCAAAAGTAGACAAGAGGCCTCAGGCTCAGGACTGAAATCAGCTTTCTCAAAAAAGATATGAGCATGTGATGGAGGCTCTCCTTGTTTCTTGTGTGTTACACAGCGCAGTGCCGAGAGTAAATATCCGAGCCTTGGTGTTTGTGTAACTTCCTCTGCAGGGTTCTTCCTCACAGAACCCAAATTATTTCCTATTAATCAGGGGATTCATTGAACTCCTCTATTCCACAGGAGCTTGGATGACATACCTTGATGGGAAGAGACCCAAACTGTAACACATTCAAAATCCTTCTCCACATTTAACTGGGAGTTCGGATTGGACATTGGAGTGTCCTGGGAGTTTTTTCATATACCTTGACATTTGAAATCACATTTAAACTTCTCCATGTTTTCTGGGCTTGTCCCTACATCCCAGTGTGATAATGGCTGCAGGAACTAGTGTCTTCTCTGTCTTGCAAATGGGACATCAACATACAATTTACGTGAATATCAAAATAATAAACAAGAGTGAAGATGAGACTAGGACCCAAACCCTGTTTTAGCCAGAAGATAACAGTTCTCTAGAATATATGACATACATAGAGATTGCTGAACATACACTGCCTGCATCTTCCTTTTAATTTCCAACCAAGACTGATAAAACACTTGAGGCCCTTGGAATATGAGCCTGCCTTCAAAATAAAATCCTATCCTGCTTCCTAGCATGCTAATTAAAAGTGCATGGCTGATTCAGGCAGCCTTACAATAGCAAGAGAAATGCTGCAGGCATAGAGATGGCAGGGTTTAGCCTGTTGTGAGTATACAATATTAAAAACAGGCCAATGTCTCATAAGGATGATTACGACAACACTCTTGACCTTTCTGCAAGAATAGGAACAAAAGCAAAAGAAAAACAATAATCAGTTTTGATTTATCTTGAAAGTGCTCTTCCTTTTTTTAGGCATGAAGTTGCTGTTGTAGAGAGGTGATGGGGGTCAGTGTCACCCTTCCACATCACATCAGTGGGCACTCACCAGCTGCTTGGGTCTCAGTCTGTGAGCGAACTGACAGACTCCCCTGGAGACACCTCCCCTGGGATTACATGTGGGAGCACGGGTCACTGCCTCCCTTAGCTATTTTCCGGCTCAGCCCTGTGTTTGGTTTTGTTTTGTTCTGGGTTTTTTTGCTTTGTTTTTCTTTATTCTGCTTTGTTTTTCTTTGCTTTGCAGAGCTGGCTGCTGTGGGATTGGCAGTGGGAAGGGGTGCCCTGGTGCAGGCTCCCTGCCTCAGCATCACTGCCAAGAGCTGTTCAGGAGCACCAGCTCAGCATGGCCCCCCTCAGAGGGCACTCTCTGTCTCCTGACAGACTTGGTTGTGGTACTTGTTAATGTCCCAGCATGCCCATGCAAAGAACAATTAGCCTAATTGTAATGGAAAGTAATAACACTAATCAAAAGAAATTATGGGAGCACTAGATTTTGAAATTATGAGCTTTATAAACTACAGCCACAACCACTAAAGACAACCTGATGGTGTATCCAAGGATTCCAAGTCCTGTTTCTAGATTCTGTCTCAGGCAGTACATGTATCGCTTTTACAACATACACAAAACTTTTAAATGCTTAACCCAGAAGATTTAAACAGCTTCATCACAGTTTTTTGTTGGAAGCTCAGAGCAATTTTGAGAATGACCACTGAGATCTGATGAAAAAATATCAGATAACTTCTTGGGCATTTTATGGAAACATTCTTTCCAGTGATAGCACCTTTATTTTTGTGCCTAGACATTGAGGAAAACCCTCAGTAGCTGAGCTAATCTTTTCTGGTATGCACATTTCTGGCTAGACCCAGCTGTGTACAGATACCTTCTAACATTAGAGTCAGAGCTGTGTCTTTATGCTGAGCCTTCAAAACAAATTTAGTCAAAAAAAGCAGGTGTAAGATTTTTGTGATGCTGAACAGTTTTATCTGAAAGCACTTTTTCATTAATTTGTTTTGAGTAAGTTGGATCCATCTACCCACTACAGGGCTGAAATGGGTTTATTTGCTCATTGTATTTATTTAGGCCTGGTGCCGTTGGGAATAGGAGAAGGTGATAGCCCTCTAAAAGTAAACCTAGCCAACATTTGTACTTCATAAATTTTAAGGCCAAGAGATAAAAGGCATTGTACTCATGTGGACTTTCCAGAGCCAGAGCATTTTCTTTACTTATTCAAGTCTTATACTGAGTCGAGTCTCTTTAGCTGAATTTAGACCTCTTAAAGTAAAAATAAAAAGTCTACCTTAAACTAAGTTTTTTGTTCAAATACTCAACCAGAAATGATAGACTATGGTAATGACTAATTATCCTTAATGATTATTATTAACCTATTTCTAACCTAAATATGTTTGTCTCCATTTGTAGTTGAATGCATTCCCGAGTCATTTGCATACTGTATCAGTATTCATCACCCTATTTTGGGGGGTGAAGAGGGAGGTCACTGTTAAAAACCACATTCTTCTAGCAGTGACCTTCCATTTATAGTTAGGTTTTGAGACATACCGGTTCTCTGGCTTTTAACTCAATTTATGTGTGCCACACTTACTCTGTGTGTAGCTTTATAGTTTCATAACCCCAGCATCACAGAGCACCCTCTGTGGCCAGGCTGGCCAGCCCTCAGCTCTCAGTGCCCCTGTGGGGATGACAAAGGGACTTCTGGCACTCAGGGGTGTCCTCCACTCCCCAGATACACCTCTGTGAGAGACAGCAGTGTGTGGCTTGTTTCTTTATTCAAGGGAAAGGGCACAATTTGGCTCTGAAATATACAGCTTTTGGGGTTTTATAAAGTGTTTGAAAGACATGGTACAAACAAAGAGGCAGCCAGGAGAATTGCTTTCCTGCACTTCATCAAAGATGAACGATGAAACAACAGGACACTGACATTGTTATAGGTAGTGTGGGACATCATCTGCTCGGTGTGTTTTGTGGTGATGTCAGTATCTCCCTGAGGAGCATTTGGGACCCACGTGTGTGCTCTTTCAGGGACTGCCTGTGAAATGCACTGCTACTTCATGCAAAGTGACACAGCTGCCCGAGGATGCTGCTCACCCAGGGTAATTTCTCATCACTGAGAGCTCATTGACACCTGTGGGCTCAGCCCTTCTCGGGTGTAACCCCAGGTGTGGGTGATAACCTGGGATCTGGGCGTCAAGGACAAGAGGGAGAGCCTCCCCAGGGTGCCCCAGGGAAAGCTGTAAGCCCCAGCCCAAGGGAGCTGGGACATCAGTACCTGCCTAGCATCAAGAGCTCAGTGTGGGACTCACTAGGAGGCTCCTCTCTGAAGATGTGATTCTTCCCGGGCATCTTGATGGTTCTTTGGGAAGGTCCCCTCTCAGCTGACATTTCTAGCTGCACACAGAGGAGTCATCTATGCAGGCCAGGCTCAGCCTTCCCATCATTATAAGGGGAGTAAATGCAGTTCTTCCTCAGAGGATAATTGTGAGGAGAAATGCATTAAGGGCATAGAAATGTCAGGGTATGAGGGCTATGTGAACACATACTGAGAAAGGCAGAAAAGCACATGTAACTATGAGTTTATTGAAAAAGGAGTGGACATTTCAAAGGAAAACAAGATTAGCACTGCATTAATAAGGAGTAGAAATATAAAGTAATTTTTATATTTGTATGAAACCATGAGCCACTAAGAAACAGCTTGGTAGCTTCCAGCGTGATTTCTTGTGCTTCTTTTTGAGTGCCCAGTCTGGACCAGTGGGGAAAGGAACTGAGCCAGGTGGATTAGGCATCACTTCAACATTAGCAATTCTTATTTTTCTGTCATTAATGACTGCATCTAGGAGTAATGTTTACTATTCAATCCCACATATATCTGTTTATTCTCCATGGAAAAATACTGTGATAAACCATCAAGGACTATGTGGTGTACAGACATGTGACAAGCCTGGCTTTATATCCTGCCTCTGCCATTTGTCAGTCTCATTTATTGTGCTGAGGAGCAGCCCAGTCTCATCACCCTGTTGCTTTCTGACTAGTTTGGTTGATCCTGCCTTTGAAGAAGAGCAAGGGCTAGAGAAGGATAGGCCCACTTCTCCCATCTTCTGTGGTCTCATCAAATTTTACATGGCACCTGCTGATCGATGTTTTTCATTTTACTTCACTGCTCCCTTTTGTGTTTTTCAGGACAGCACCAGAAGGGTAGAGTTAACCTTGACACTGCCTGCTCCTTCATGCAAACATTTTGTCATCTTCGAAATGCATTCTCTTCTGGAATCTAACAACATTGAAAACTTTCAGAGATGTTAAAATCATTAGCTTTATCAAAACACAATAAATAGTTCCATCACCCACTGAAAATGGACTTCTGCAACTGACATAGTAATAAAGTAGAAATACAGTTGCTGGGGTACTCTAGAAGTGAACATAGTCAAAGAGGAAGCTGGGAACCACTAGTTGTCAAGCTGTTGGGTTTATTAGTTTAATTGCTTCTTATAGTTCTTTACCTAGATTTTTCCTAAGATGCTGCTGTAGATTCCTTGGGGTGAATGTTGCCAACTCCTCTATACATCTTGCAATTGGAAAAAATAAGTTTTCTCAGAATTGTGTAATTCATTATTTAATCTATTGAGTGATAATCTAAGGGTATGTGTATCTTTTCCTAATCAAACACAGGAGACAGAGGAGAGGTCAGATCACAATAAATTATACTGGACTGATGACATATTTTAACTTGTGCAGCTATTTGTGATGTGTATAACTGGACATTCAGAATATCAAATTAAATGAGACTCATAAAAGGGCCCTTTGCTGTATTTCATTCTCTCACCTACTTAGCTGAAAATATAGATAAAGACAGTCCCATCAACTGATTCATTATTAAATGTCACTTAAGGTGACCAAAATTCTCATGGAATTTATGTGGTTGCAGCGGCTGTGCTAAGGCAGCCTCCCTCTGCAATACACTGATACCGCTCATGGCATTGGCTGTTGCTCACCATCCTTCAGGAAATGTGTCCCTCAAAGCATGGGAAAAGGAACATAGCCCTGAAGGAAAATATTTTAACTAAATGTCACCAGATACAAAATATTTCTTGTTTTGAGTGGTGCTTAAATAGACAATTCTAGCCCTAAATGTAATAAGAAAAATATAATAATAGCTTATATTTCCACAAGTTAACTTTTCTTAATGTTAACATATCTTGACTACTTGGCTTAGAATTCAAAGGTAGTGTAAAGGAAAATAAGATTGTCAACTATAATACTCTCAAAGCAATTAGTAAATGTAATAGAACTCATGTTCTTTTAAAACAAATCCCCCTTCCTCACTCCAAGGTTACAGTAATATTAGCTACAATACAGATTGGTAGGCACTACTTTGGCTCCCAGCTAACCTCCCCTAATGGGGTTTGAAAACGTGCTCTTATCAGCATAATATCCCTCTCTAAAATTAAATCTGATGCAGCTGGAAATGGTGAATGCAGAGGAAGAATATGTTTTCCATGGGTAGCAGAGCTGAGCCTTTCTCCTTCGTGCTGAGTACCAGGTTGTAATAACACTGACACAGAGAACTTGATCATCTGGGGACTGTGACAAGAAATATTTAGTACCAATAAGAGAAATTGATTGCCTGGGGAAAAGAAAGAAATGGGTCCTAAATGTGAAATAACATCTTTGCATGTATCTGTGATCCTGATGTAGTGCTACTGTGTGAGTGACTGAAGCATATCTGATAATACCCTGTTGATTTGAGAGAATTAATGTATTTTTCCACTCTCTTTTTACAGCTCCCAAGTCTACCTTTTGTCCCACTGAAGAGACCTGGTGGCCAGGCCTGGTTATTATCATTGCAGTATGCTGCACCACACTAGTGTTCCTCTTTGTAGTTGTCATCATTTGCTACAAAGCCATAAAAAGGTAAGACTCCAGAAGCTTTTACTGTGCTTAGGGCAATGCAGCCCCACAGAGGCTGACCCAAGACTTGTCTCATGATATCATGTTTGGTTTAAAGGCATCCAAAAAGCAAAATGCATCCTGTAGCCAATGTGTGTTTTCATTGGAAAGTCACTTCATGTACCATATCCTGCATGTGTAAAGGGTGTAGTTCAATGTAGTCATGGGCATAGGAAGAGAAAAGCTAGAAATTGGACAGAGCTACATTGTTCAGATTAATAAGAACTTGCCCAAAGTCAAATTGCTGCAGGTTGCTGGTGAATGTGGAGAGCTTTGGCTTGGCCAAGTGTAGAGGTAGGAAACACTGTACTACTTGTATTTGAACACTACTTCTGGTAATGTTCAAAATTTACAAGTGGGATGTGAGATTCTTGGCCCAGGTCCATTATTAATTTTAGCATTTCAAATTAAAGCAGACTCTTAAAACTCAAAGTCTACAGTAATACGTGTAGTTTTTCATTTGGAGACCATACTTCCAATTTATTCTTGCTTCAAAATTATAAGATGAAATTCCAAACCTTTCTCTCTTAATGTAAAAGCCTTTGTGAAGCCTATGTACAACAGTGTGTAGTAGCCATTTCAGCTCACTGTCTTTGCAATAGCTGCACTTGCCTAGGCCTTGAGTAGTTAGGAAGTATTGACTTCAGTTACAAAGAAAAATATGAGCTAAAATAATTTATTCACTTAAATAAAATTTTATATTTCTAGTGGAAAAGGTCACAACTTTAACATTTCCATCTTAAGGTTCCAAATGCAAGTCCAAAGGGTTGATTTAAAAGAGAAATTAATTTGTGGGAATTGTAAGCCAAATGGATGAAGGTTCATTTCTCCTCTATTGTTTTTAGTATGGCTCTGACAACATCCCACAGCTGAGTGTCCATGGTATCACTGTTTTATTCTGTGAGGGTCTGGCTGGGAGCTGTTGGTATATGCAGGTGACCCAGCCTGCAGTAGAGAATGCAGGATTCCCATCCATAGCTCTCATGAGACACTGCAGTGACGTCTGAATCTCAGCTGGGAATACATGACAGTTTTTTTAAACTTCATGTTTTCTGAGTGATAATATTTTGGAGTGAGGAAAAAAGGAAAATAAATGAAAATATTTTTCATGAAAAATGTTATGTGCATGCAATGTGATTGCAAGATTTTTGTTGAGCCTCATTGGGGAAATCACCATGGTGGAGCATTGGACATGTTTTGTGGTTGTTGAAAAATTTATGCAGGAATTGAAAGAGCATCAAAAAGGGAGAATTCCAGCAAGAAAAGAAAGTCTCTATTTTAGTTCTTATTAAATTTACATTAAGTATTTTTGCTATTCTAGTTTAGCTAAAATGAATGTTTATTATTTTGGGGGAGCTGGAAAGCTTTCACTCTAGCAACTGCACTTCGAAAAATTATCTTTGGAGGACTGAGACTGGCATCCAATTGAACTGGTAGCACAGTGCACAGTCTCACACTTGTAGTTGCTGGTCTACCATGGCTGCTCATTTGTATTTGTCAACCCACTGCCAAATTGTGAATGATTTGTGTCAAGGCTGCAAAATATTTGTATGAGAGCAGTAACTCTCCAGGGCAACTTGTACCTCACAAGGAATTGCATTTCAAATCTGCTGTGATGCTGGTAGATGGGAGGAACAGAAATTAAATTTAAAGAGACAAATTTAGAGCTGCCTTGCAGAGGTTTGGGGGAATTCACATACAGTCTCATGCTTCGTTTCAGTGCAAAATAATACTGATACTTGATGAAGACACCCATTATTTGTCAACATTCATATTTCTATGAATATCAATCTACAAGTCAGCTGCTTGAACAGGCATTAGGCTCAAAGAAGAGTGAAAATTCCTCTTAGATCTTCTTATTTTTGACATTCACACTGCTGACAAATGCTAAGCTGAAAACTGCTCAGATGTGGAATGGACAGCTATGAAAGAAAATCGTATTAATTATAATTTTACAGGGTAACTAGAGGATTTCTTTTCATCAATGAGTCCTTGCTAAAACACTTCTGCTAAAAGAGTGCCCTGAAGGGCCTGGCAGCATTCCCCAGTAGTTCAGGTTTCTTGATCCACTGTAAAAGATATCTATCAATAAATGGTGGGATGTAAAATCAGACGCTTCACAAGAAAAGCATCCCTGGCTTCAACACAGTATTATTACATATCGTTGAGCTGAATTGGCTTTAGCTAATGTGAGAAATCCTTCACTCTGTTTTTTGCTGGGAGGTAGAAGTGACTAGGGAAAGAGTAAGGGGATTAATCTGGGTGATGCTAAAGCCAAGAGTTCCTCCAGTGTGTTCCCAGCTTCGGGCTCCATAACCATGCTCTGCCCTGTCCTTTCTCATACCCTCATCCCACCAGTTCTCTTCTGCACTCCTCCTCCTGGGCCCTCCTTCCTGCACATCTCCTGGAACTAGGACTTCTATCACTGCAGCACCTCTGACAACTCTGTCTCCTACCTCCACTGAAGAGTGAAGTAACAGCGGTCCTCTGGGTGTAGAGTGTAACAAGGGTTAAATGCTTTAGTAGGGAAGTGCAGGCAGGGATTTATTTGCTTTGAGTCTGGCTCTGTTGTATTAATCCCTCACTTTCATAAGAATCAAATTTGGAGTAAAAAGAAAAAGAAAAATCCTACTGTGCTTAAGTTGAAATCTCATTTACTGGTTTCAAAGGGCCAGACCCAGTCAAACTCTCTTATGTCTGCTTTTCTGTAGCAGGAAGAGAGGTAGTGACCTCGCAGTATCATAACTCAACAGTGTTTTTATTCAATCTATATATAAACTGTGTCTTCTGGGGTAGTTTGTTCTCCCTCATAAAAGCTAAAACTTCAGTGTATCACCAACTTCAGGCACTAAGGTGATTTGTAATAAAATACAGCCTAGTGGATTGGTGCTTCTTTGTATATAATAACTACCAGAACCAAGCAAGTACGCTACTAGCTCCATCCCTGCATCTACCCTGGAAATACTCAGGTTTTTCCATATGAGATGGTCATAAGAAATGCTGAAATCCATCCCAGTGAATGGATTTGACCTCTCTGGTCCATGAGGGAACTTCCACCAAGTTGCACCCATCAGCTTTAACACTCAGATGTGTTGAACGTTGGGAAGATATATATGGAGTGATAGTTCAAAGGTGCTTCAGGCAACTTCTAAATTTCCTCTGTGTGTTGCTGGTGACTGCAGCATTGGACACTACATGAGTGGCACACCAGGTACAGATGTGTGCTGCTGCATAGGTTAGGCACCAGAGGAGACCACACGTGATACTATGTTGTGCTGCAGCATGGTTACATGATGAAAGCACTCTCAGTTTGGCAGTGGAGAAATAGCTATTTTCTATGGTCTTGGTGATAGAGAAGTATTTCCACTTTTTTAAAAAAATGTAGTTTTTCTTTTAAGAATCTTTTCCGTAGCACATCAGAAAAAAATTAGTGATAGTCAGTTAGCACCATCTGTGACATTTGTAGATTTCTAGGACAGGCTTAATCACTTGCTGGGGCTCAGCTTCAGTGTAAGCAGGGGGACTTTTCCATACATTTCATGGATAAAAAAAGTGATCTCACAACCAGTGATTTCTGTAACACACAGAAAGAGCAGATGAATAACTGCTTCAAAATCTAGAATGCTTCCAAGTAATTCTCTACCATGTCTTTGTCTGTGAAAACCTGCCGTTCTCACTCTTTCCCCAAAAGACTGTAATCAAGTAAAAGTAGGAGGTCTAAAGACAATCCATAAACTAACACAGGGTGGAGAAAACCAGACTATTTCAGTATTATGTGATTTCTGGGTTTGGGCAAGTGCACCATGAATGCCAGCAGCTCTAACAAACCTTCATCTGTAAATCAATGCAGATTCAAAAACAATCAGTGGAATTCAATTCATTTTAATCAGCTCTGGAGATGACTGTCTCTTAAGCTTTTTTTAACATCTGCAAGTACCTGAATAATAGTAAGACACTAAGACTAGAGGGAAGAGGGAAGTAAACACAGTAAAGAGGATTAATGAGAGTTGTTTGGTAAATAAGGAACTGAGATGGGGGAGAGCAGGACATGCAGTGTGTAATCCTATTTCTGCAGCTCACTGGTGTGTCAGTGTCTGTGAGGGGAGTAAGATATTTACATAAAAGGGAAAAATAAATCCCTGGCTCCCTGTATAAAATTAAGATAACAGAGCCATCTGTCAAACCTCGAAGGGGAAAGCAAAGCTGAGCATCCTGGTCTTTATGACAAGTGATGTGCCAGCTATTCAACCTGTCAGGGAGTGTTTCAGATGGTTTTCAAACATGTGAAAAATATATGCTCAGTATCTCTGGAACATCCCTATAGTCTGAGATGACCCATGAGCAGGTCACTGTGCCTGGTGATGTGGCTCCTTGGTTCTGCTGGATTTCAGGTAGGATGGATCCATCTGTTCTCAGATGTACTGCAGGGTTTGCTGCCAAAGAACCCTGCTGCTAGATCAGCAGGGAAAGTGGGCTGATGATAGCCAAGCTTTACATGATATACCTTTTATTCACTGTTCTAACTTTGTGAAGCCACTGCTTTATATGTGTCTCATAGCCTGAGAAAAAGGTACCATAAATGCCTACATAGGCACTTCCTTAATTAGGTGCTGAGTTCACCTTCAAATAATAATTAAATGGAAGAAAATATTGTACTGAAATAAAATGACAGGTCATATTTAAACTGTCTTAAAATTCATTGCTCAGGTATTTTTAGGGTGCTTAGCATTTGTGTATGATTTATGGTCCCTGCAAAGTCTCGTTTCAGAAGCAGGAGCAAGGTTCTGAAATTTGGCTTTGTTTAACAAGATACTTGCAAGGGGAAGACACTGAGACTTTCTTAAGGAGGCCAAGAACTGGCAGTGGGGGCTGTGGTGAGGGTGCCCCATGGTGCAGGGATTTATGTCCCACTAAAAAGGTCATAGCCCTGTACTTTTTCCCCAGCCAGTTTTGTACCACTCACCCCACAAAGAGCAAGAGCTGTGTAGTCCTCTACATGGTCATCTCCTATGAGCCACTGAGACTAAGCATGATCTAGTCCAAAATCAGTATTAATTGCAACAAAACAGTGCTGTTTAGCCTGAGCAGAGGAGACAGAATCCTAAATGTACTTAATTGCTTTGGAGAGCAATTTGCAGCATGACTGATGACAGACAGGTCAAGGTGAATTGAAATTGTTAATCTCTCCTATTCTCCCTGACACATTAGAGGAGTTTGTACTGAAATGGTGCCTTAATTCCTAGCAGGTGAAGGGAAAGACAGTAATGACTCAGAAGACAGACTGAGATAGTTGGTGGAAAACATAGGTTTAGAAGTATTGTTTGAGTGGGAGACACCCAAAGGGGAAAAGAAGGTCTGTAGGGGCAGATCTCTGTGCCTCTGATGCAATTCATTGATGCCAGACCAGATCAGCTCTACAAAAGAGATCAATCCCTAAGAAGTCATCCCTAAGAATCATAGAAACACCCTGGGAATGTTACTGAGAGCAGCTGAGAAAAAGGCAGACTTTAATATTTTGGAAAAGTAAGGAAAAGATCTTTGCATTGTGGCCTGATTCCACTATCTGAATGTTGATGTTTATCAACAACAGGATTAGTATCTACCACTGAACACCACTGTCCAGGTCTTCTGTCATCTCTAACCAAAGCCCAACCTCCCCATGTGTTGCTTACCCTCTATGCCTAATCATCTCCCAGTGGTGAATTGACTCCCATCCTTGGAATGAGGCTGCAAATGATCTACTAAAGACAATTTAAATACCCTGAGCAATCAATGAGCAATCAATCAAAGAACTGAAGATCCCATTTTTTAATTATCAAGAAATGAGTTCATAAAATCACAGGATGATAGAGGTTGGCAGGGACAGCTTGAAAGTATCTAATCCAAACTTCTGCCCTAACAGAGTCAGCTAGAGCAGCTTGCTTATGTCTGTGTCCTGCTGTGTTTTGAATATCTCCATGGGTGGAGAGTTTTTGTTGGTTTTCTTATGTTCTTTCAAATTTATCACTATTTACTAAACTAAATGTAGCCCTGCTTGATGAAAACTGAGTGCTAATACAAGGAAAATCAATTGTTCTACCAAAGGATATTGAAGTCTGGATGTTGGTTGTGCAACAATTTCGAGGGTAGTGTTTATGAGACAAGCTGTTGAAGAGCTTTACAGCTTGACCCAAGCCCAGTGGAGATGCCAGAGCTCTGCTGTATTTTTTCTGCTGATTCAGTGGCATCAGTGGGGATTTTGGACAGGGGGCTGGTAGTGTGTGCTGCCCGATGTTTTTTGGGTGCATGAAGATGAAGAAGGATTGGTGTCATTTTTTAAGTAGAATAGCAAAAGTATTGCAACTACTTGTTAGGCTCTTTTGACAGTTCAAGGGCTGATGAGTGAAGTGGATAAAATAGCCTTTTACTTGGAGAGATGGCTCGGCCAATCCACATGGGCACTGCTGTGCAGAGCAGTTTGTTTTGCTCTTGTCTGTGCAGAATGTGTTGGTCAGAAAAGCAGAAGGATCTGCTCTCCAGTGCTGTCAGTCTAAGATTTTTATAAGTACTACATGTTTTTGTAACTGTTGTAGGGCAGGATTTCTCTGTCTGTTCTAAGTTATGCAAACTCACAAATTCTGCTAGGGAGAAAGTTTCTGGTCATAAATGGATAAAATGCTCCACTGTTTCTCATAGCCAGGAACACTGAAAGCCTCCAAGAGGCTTTAGTCCTTAGCATAAAACAAGTGGTCCAGTTGCTCCACAGAAGAGTCTCTTATGGATCATTTTGCACTTGTTTACTCCTAATTTGTGATATATTGACAAAGGTGTCAACAGAAATCTGTAGAGAATTATGGTCTGTCCTGTGACAAATTAATTTTTCAGTGTGACCAGAAACAAACTTGCCATTTTTTCTGTTTTCTACTGCGGATGAGGGTACCACATCGAATAGGCAGAAGTCTACCCATACAGCCAAGTATTGTTGAGAGTTACTGCCTTAGTGCAACTCTGATAGCCATGGGTGGATTTTACACACTTGTGACAGAATATAATGCTCATGCTGGTCTAATTATATTGGTTGCAGCATTCCTGATCTACCCAAACACAAATAGAAGACACAAGTTAATACTAGAGCTTTGAAGCATATAGGAGAGGTGCAAGGCTCACCATGATGTTTTTATTACATTTTTTCCTAAAGACAAAGAAATAAATTTTTCTTAGGCATTCATTTAATTTTTTAGCCAGTCATACTTTTTGCAAGCTGATGTGAGGGTGCTTGTGGCTGACTATGTGGGTGAAAAGCCAAAGCTGTGGCTGTGGCATACCCAGCACAGTGTGCAGAGATATTTGAATAAACTTTCTGTCTTGATTACCTGGAGTATCTGAGCTTAGGACTGAGCTTAGGACCTGCAAGAACCCAGCAGCAACAGCCTGCAGTCCCTGGGTCAGTATTTTTATGACTCAGAGAAAATTGTACCCATGGTAGTAGGGTTGGGGTGTAGATCCATATTCCAGCTCCTTATCACCCAGAAATTCCCTCTGCACAAAATTAATCCCATGGAAACCTCCTTGGTGGCCTTATTGTCCCTTATTTCTGCAAAGGATTTGCAGTGCATTTTGAGTAAAAGCAGTAAAGCCTGAGTTCTCCACTGGCTGAACAACTGCAGCTCCTGGTGAGTTGAGTTGATTTTGAGGGTCCCAGCTGAAGGGAGATCACATCTCACACCCCCTCACCTTGTTCTGCTGTTTGCTGCCTACGGCTGCATTGTCCAGAGGGAAAAGGCACAGACAGGGTCCCCCTCTGCATATGTGTGACACTCATGGGGTGCACATCAATCACAGCCACACCTGAGCCCCTTGGACCTGTGCTGCCACTGCTTGAGGGGCTGCACAGTCTGATTTCTGCTGCCTCTGTCCTTCTTTCTCCCCAACCCCTGTACTTAGTGCTCAATATTTATTGTGCTGTGGGGTTGCTAAGCAGCACACAGCTCCCTGCTCAGAGAGCCTTGCGGTGAAGGCGAGACACGCAGTAGGTCAGTGTGGGCAGAGCTGGGATGGGAGAAGATGGCATCTGCTGGGGTGGTCCCTCTCCACAACACACTTGCCTCACTCTCACTCCAGAGTCCCCTCCATCAGCAGGCACATGGCCACCCCCTCTGGTGTGGCTGGGCTGGAGAACAGTGCTGCTGGTTTGTCCATCTTGGAGAGCCGTTGGCTAATTAGCCATGTCAGAGAACGTCCGTGGGGATGAGCGTCACGACATGCGATCCCCAAGCTGATGCCAGGTGATGGAGTGAACAGAGGGTTATGATGTGTGTAAACAGGGATATGTAAAGAGTCTGAGCTCAGCTGTGTGTGAGGTGGAGTGGGAAAATAGGGTCATTCCTCATTCCAGCCTTTGAAAGAGGCCATGAAAAGAGGACCCACGTGGAGAAACTGTGCTGCCTTTAATGTCTGCTTTTTGAGGCAGTGGCATGAAGCCTTTATGAAAGATGTTAATACTCCCAAGCAGCTGGAACTGTAGTTTCTTCCCTTCACTTGCTCTGAGCCCTAAGAAGCCAGTGTGGAGACTGGCTAAATTCAAATTCTTCCTCAGAAATTGTCCCCAGTTACAATTGTCTAAAGCTGCACAAAACCAAATCTTTGCATAGACATCAAAGTGAGCAGGACTTGCTGGTTTCTCTGCCTCTTCATGGACTTGCCCCATTGCACACCTGGAGCATGGGAAGGCTGGGACCATCCTGTGCAGTCCATGGACATTGTGTTTGCATTTATCCTGCAAAGAGCAGGGTCTGGCTATGAAGACTCTTCTTTGTGAGTGGAGAAAGCCAGAAGCAGCTGCATGAAAAATCAGTGGTCTCAGTCTGGTTGAAGGCAGAGACAGATTGCCTCAAATGCAAAGTGATCTAGATAGCTGCAAAGGTCAGTTAATTTTATAAGTTTTCATTTTCTTCTCAGTTCCTTGCATTTATTTGTGTTGCAGACACTCCTCTTTCAAAGACGTTTCTGTAACAGAAGATCTGCAGAGAATTTTTGTTCATCTCGACGGAAATTTATCATACAGTTAAATAATGTTGTGAAATTATATTTAAATGATTCTGTGAAATAGCAGTAGCTTCATTCTTCATTCTTCTATCTTTCAAGTTGTTGCCCATGTTCAACAGTGGTTAAATGGCAAGGTAGTTATCTGCAGTCAGCAAAATATCTGGACATGAAGTACCATAATTTAGGGGATGGAAAAGTCCATTGCCTAAAATGCCAGTATCTACAGTCACTTGACTGATGAGGGGCATACTGTCCTTGAGAGAGAGCAAGAGGGCAGGGAAGAGCAGCCCTTGCTCATCTCCTCTCTCTGTCCCTTATTATTTCAACCCCACATTTTTCTAGTACTGATTCCCCCCCTGACCCAGAGCACAGGCATCAACAGCCATTCATTTTGCAAACATGGTAGGGAATTCCTGTTCTTTTTTCCTGCTCCACTTTCCCTTCCAATATGGACATGTTTTTGTAAGGATACAAATATTTCTAATATTTCTCCAGTTTTCTTAGTTAATGTTTGTTAAGCACTTTGAAGATAGCAAGCATTGAATAGTTGTTAAATCCATTCCAGAATTTCAAAGAACTGAGAGAGAGATATAGGTTTGGGCTTCCAGTGGATTTATTGTATTACAGAGTGGCAGATAAGTTTGTTGCCCTCATGCCAGCACTTGTGACAACATGTATGTCTCAGTTTTGTGGGGGCAGATCATGCCTAATGCAGTAAAGTTACAGGTAATCCCATTTTTCTGGGTGGAGCATACATATTTCCAATCCCAGGCTGGTTCTGCAATGCTTAGCAGAGCATAGAGCACCATGACTTGAGCTCCATGACTGTGCCTTAGCTGCCTGCACTGCTCTGCAACAGGACAGGTCTTTGAGGAGCAGGAGTGTGCCCAGCTCATCCCCAAAGGGCACTGCCAGTGCATAGTCCACTGCCAGGCATGGCCATGGCCGTGACCATCCTCCAGACATGTTTTGGCTTTGTTCAAAGTGCCTTCATTTCATGCATTTGATGTCTTCTTAGATTTTTTAAATTTATTTTTTATTTTTATCTTGTTTAGTAGCTTTTTGCCAGTATAAAAAGCTGGCATTATGAGTTAATTTTTTTACATTAGTCCCATTCATTTTTCTCCTTTTATAATCAAAACATATTGACAGTGTATTCTCCACTGAGAACACCCAATGGATAATGTCAGCTGTAATATCCCTCCAGTCAATAAAACCTTTTAAAGATCATTAGAGGGAATGCAAAGAATGGGTTATTATGTGAGAGGTCACTGAAAGTACTTTTATCAATTATGTCAGTTAATTGTTCAGCATCATAATAATAAAGCTGCTTCTCTTCCTTAAGATTGGTTTCATGTAGGAGCATAATTCTGAAGTTAGCTTAATTGAAGACTTAGTAGGAAATGGGATTGCATCCATCACCTTTGTCTCCCAGGGACAGATCTTCTTCCTGTGTAACATCAGAACAAATCCTCCTCGAGTCCAACAAAGTCTGTGGAATTACTCTGACTTTGCACCGCAGAAAATAAATGGAGACTAAATTCCACTTCTTAAATTTCACATGTGGCTCAGCAATCTGCTGTAATTACTTGCAATCTGAACAGTCCAAATCCTCCCTTTAGACATACCCAGAGTGACTGCAGCAGGCTGAGAGAGGTGCACTTCTGCAGAAAGAGATCTGCCCCCCATGCTTTGCAGCCTGACTGCACCAGCTCAGGGAGCCTCTTAAGTGCTGATGAATGGCTGCTGAGCAGTATGGATTTTTTTTCCATGAGAGAAACACTCAGCAAAGGCTCAATCCATGCACAGAGAAGGGAATTTGAGTGTGAACCATCCCAAAACAGAAATTGCCCACATGCCAGCAGGGCTTAAATATACTCCAGAAACTGGTCAGCTAAAATTGGCTGTGAGGCAGAGCCGAGTTAGCTGTAAATCGCAGCTAGCGATTCAAAACGCTCATGTGAACAGTCAGAAAAGAAGAAGCTCTCCTTGGGAGTTGATGTCTTGGAGCTATGTCAAGCTATCCTGCAACAAGATTTGCAGAGCTGTGAAAGAGACTTTCTCCTTTTGCATAATCGTCCTAGCACTATGCAGAGCACTTGCACAGATCTTCTCCCCCTCTCCACAGAAGACAGACAGAAAAGGTCTGAAGATGTTAAAAATTTTATGATTACTTGCTCTTGTAAGTATTATTTATCATCTGACCACTGGTTCAGTTTGGCTAAGATTGAAGTACTCAAAGGTCTCTAGGGAAAGAATGGCCTTTTCTGATTCATAAAAGACTTTTTATTTGTCTTCATAAGGAGCAACGGGGCAATGCAGCTTGAGGAAGGAGAACTCCATCAAATGTCTAAAACTGAAAATAACCCAATATACATAGTCCTTTCAAGTGCTGCTGGTAATGTCATCTAAGATACCTATAACACTTTCTAGTTTGGAAGAGTAAGTTTAAAAAAATCATATATTGTGATAAAAAGCAATAAACACTGGGACAAGACAGCTTTTTTTGTCTTTTAGATGCTGAACTATCTAACTAACCTGAGTGGAGATGGAAATATGGGGGATACATGTAAAAGCCTTGGGAGACAAACACTGAGCTGTAGTGAGTGTGTTGCTAAAAGTTGTCCAGATGGAGCTGCTTTTTATTATAACTGTAAAACATTTGCTTTATATGTGGGAGGCAGTAGAGCCAGTAACCTCTTCCTACAAGTAATGAATAGTGTACTGCCTGTTTTCTGGACAGATAGATGGTCCACATATGGCTATTAGCTAATTAAATAGAGAAAAACTAAGGTTCCGGAGAATTTTCATCATTAGGGTTTCTTCTTTGACTTCTGTCTTTACATGGTCAAATAAAATATATCCAGACTGATTTTTTTTCTTGTGTCTCTGAGACAGTGAAAGGTAGAAGTCAGAATGTGACTCCTTCCATGATTCTGAAGATTTTCACCAGAGGAGTGTCCTCCTCCAACATGAGCCCCATATATTTAAGCCATAGCACCAGGCTGGCCAGCAAGGCTGGTTGTGTGTGGCTGCAGACAAATTTAATGGCTGTGTCCCTGAAAGCAACTGTTGTCAATGCACTGAGCTCCTCTAGCAGGAGTCTTGTTCCCAAACCAGTCTTAGAAAGCAACTTCTCTTGTCCCACGACTTGCTCTCATGGAAAGTGATTCACCTCTTATGACTGATGGCCAGCATGAATCAAACAGTTGTTTGATGAACACCCCCAGTACTGAAATGTAAACAGCCTCCATTCATGTTCTTTATGTTCTTATAAACACTCAGATTATGCAGAGTGATGGTCTAGTAATTGAATAACATGACAAAATGTATTCTTCAATTCCTATCTGCTAAATAAGGATGTATTTGAAGTGTGACTGTAGCCCACACATCATCATGTCTGGGCTTCCAGCAGTGAAGTCTAGCCTGGAGCTCTCAACAGAGCTGCCACAGGTACTGCTAGCATCCTAGCCCTGGAGATGAAGCTGAGTGAAAATAAACTACCCTGAAAATAAAATACCCTGATTCTTGGACAACTTTTTTTAATCCAGAAAGATGCCACTGCAGCTGATCTCTACTGGTATATAGGTAGCTCAGATATTTCTGGGTATTTCTATTTATATGTCCCCTGAGGATAGACCAATCCTATGAGACCTAATTTTATTGAAAGTTGTTATCTTTTGTGTGTTGATAGCTAATGAAATATGGTTATGGAGAAGAGCTTTGAGATCACTGCATATATAAGTGAAATAGCTCTCTGATTTGCCTTCTCCCTCCAGCCACTTTGCCCCAGGGATCAGCAGGCACACACTCAACCCAGCACATGCCAGCCCCAGAAATGGGACTGCCTTATGGAGCTGCCCAGAGAACTTTGTTCAGAAGTGAAACAGCAATGAGGAGAGAGACAAGCCCTTTACATGTTACTAAAGGCACCTTCCTGAGAGAAACTGAAAACACAAAGGGATTTTTGGCATGGGCACCCCTTACATTGGCACAGATACAATTGTACAAAGACAGTACAGAGATGCCTCATAGCTTTCACCTTTGGTAGAATCTCTCAGTTGATACTGATACCCATACAGTGCAATCCTTCATGTATATACGTATAGAGAGAGAGATTTTTGCATTTGGCTTTTAGAATTTACAATTTTATACCACTGCTCAGCAAAGAGTGAAGTTTCACTTTGAACTTCTGAGTACTGGTCATCCCCTCCAACAATGCATACCAAAAAAAGAGTTTTTCCTCCTCTAACTATACCTGAAAAGAAGAATGACCCTCTATTCCTGTTTGGGAAGAAATAAGATATGTATTTCCCCAGAGAATAATCCAGGGCAGCAAATCCCCAGTTGGAGACAGGCATCTCCTGGCAGTGCTGAGTCAGGTATGGGAACCCCAGAAGGAAGTGAATTTGAGATCCTGTCATGTCTCTGCTGCCAGCCCAAGGTCACCCCTTCCCAGCTTAATTGGATTTCCTTCGAACCCAGCCTTCCCAGATGCTGGACTGGATGCACTGGCACTCAACAGAGACATTGCTATGGAGGTAGTTAGTAGAAACAGGTTTGCAACACTCAGGCTGTCTTATGAAATCAGGCTTTATTCTAAAGTCTCATCCCTTTCAAGCATGAAGCACCTGGAATGTATGAAATGTGGATTGCACTGGGAGTTTTAAACTCTCTTGCAGCTTACTGTTCTGGACAAAACTTCTGTTCCCATGTCAAAGTGATCTTATTCTTCTCAAAGCTTTATTAAGCCTATAATGAGGCATGATAAAGTCATGATTAAATGTATAGTCTGCTCTGGTTTTACTTGATTTTGTCTGAGTAGTCATAGACAGAGATTTTCTGAAGTGTGTACAAGTGGGACACGAGGTGAAGCCCTCTCCTAGTACTCTATCACATAATTGCCTTACAAACAGTAAGTCTATGCCAAATTTACACAGTAGCCAAAGCTGGCAAGGAGGGATTTGTCAAATACACAAACTAAGTTTTGTAACTAGACATAATAAAGGGGCAAAAACTATGTTTCCTCTAAAAAATTTTCTATACATAGAACATAAAAATTGTGTTTGGATGTGCATCAGTACATTGACCTTTATCCAGGACTCTGCAGAGGATTGGTACAAGCCAATGTGACAAGCCAGTATGAAATTCTTTGATAAATAAGATATATAATGTGATCAGAAGCTCATCTGAAATTTTAGCTTGATGTGTGAAATACCCTATTAAACAGCTGTTTGATGCTTTCTTGATTTTAGGACTCGCACAAGTTAATGCATGCATGGTGGAGAGGTCATTATGGACACTGAGGCATCATTTCAGGCGTGTGCTAGCTGTACAGAGTTGCATGGCCAGAGTTTCATTCACAGATGTTTGGCATGAAGACCCAATTTGTTTGCTAAACAATGTATAGCAAATTATACTGTAAAACAATGCAAACCACTTATTAGTGAAAAGCCTGTTTCGCCTGCCGCCGAGTGAGTATGTCACAGATATGAATAGTTCCCTACTCATTTCCTCACTAATTTGAAACATCCCTTTAACCAACGAAGAGCAGCCCTGGAATGGAAATGCATAAATGCATGTCCATAGCTTATCATCTGAAAGGGGGCTTAGAGTATTACACTTTGGAAGATCATGCACAATTTGGCTTATTAGGCAGAAAATAGGATAAAAGGGTTCCCCTTGGTGTGCAAGAAACTTTGCATGCTTGGATCTCAACAGTCAACAAAAATTGGGGTAAAAAGAGTTAGTGGCACAGAGCTAGTGGCACACAGAGAGCCAATGCCCTAATGTAAGAGAGCTCTTGAAAAATCCCAAGCCAAAATGACCTTGTATATATAAATACATGGGCCAATTTAATCATGGTGACAAGTGCATACCAGTGTGCCAAGCCAGTGATTTAAATGGTGTAACTGAGGCAAGTCTGACCCCAAATCCCTACCTGTTGTGCATTTGAAAACAAATTGAAAGAAGGAGTTAAACAGAGCAGTGTCCAAGCCTGAACTTTTGCATCTAACAATAGTCTTTTCATTGAGACTCAAGAAAATAAGTGCTCTGTTTTGCTAGCACTAACCCTGAGCAATTGATAAGGCAGAAACAGAACATACATAAAATCTCCATTCCCCTATTTGCAGGCTCTGAAAAAATAATCTTCCATTGCGTGCAAGTGCCAGTGGTGTGATATCCCTGGCAACCTGTCTAGCAGGGTCTGCAGAGAGATCTCACCATCAGAGGAGAGCCTCCAGTCCACCCAGGTCTGTGCTGGGACACCAGCCTGGGGAGGGGAAAGTGAAAATTTCAGGACAACTGAAGCAGTGCACCTTAAAGTCACTACTAGAAAATACAAAAATGTATATAAAAATGAGAGAAAGACATTTTTTAACATAAAAAAAGATGAGGAAGTCTAGACAGGGAAAGAAAATGGAACTGGAGAGGTGCAGAAACACAGGAGACCAAAGAAGGAAGGAATAAATAGGAGAAAAACAGCAAGGAAAAGTGGCCAAAATGTCTTCATTTTTTAACTATTGATAGTTTTGGAACTGGGAGAAAAGAAAAACAAAAGAATTTTTGAAAGCATCAGAGATGTTTAGACAGCCATCAGATTCTCCATTCTTCCTGTCAGGGATGTGGTGTGGTGGATGTGTGCTTTCAATGTCACAGAAGAAAGACCCACATGACCTTGTTTCAGCTGCAGACAGGCACTGCATGTTGAGCACTGAAAAACAGTTCATCAAATCCCTTAGTCTCCTTAACTCTTACTCTCCCCTTCCATTTCCATTCTCTAATAGCTGCAATCATGACTAATATTAACAAGCTTTAACTCTTACCAGGTAGAGAGGCACAAAATGTCTACAATCAGAAGTATTTTCTTTGAGATTACAAGCAAACAAATTTACCTACCTGTAATCACTCTCCATAAATCTTTCATTAATACTTTGCTGAAATTAAATATCATTAACAATTTTTTGTTAATTGCTGTTTGTTTTGTTAAACATTGACAAGAACAATAGCACAAAGTGACTGTTGTAATACATGTATCTGGTCCTCTTTTTACTCTCAGCAACACCTTAAACTCAAGACAGTCATGTCTGAAATATCTGTGTGGAAAGCACAAAGCTTTTTTTCCTCCTACCATGTTTAAAGATTCAAGTTAAGCCACTTTTGAGAAGGGAAATTGTGGGGGGAAGTTACAAGATAGAACATGGTCTGTTACAGGACTTAAGCTCAGGTCTCCCTTTTCAGAGTAACTATAAAATCCTAAATAAATTATTTTGCTCTGTGATGTACAGATGCTTGATAGCTTTCTGCACTTGTTGAGAATTTCCTGCATTTTCTCACAATTAACACGTGATCCTGGACTGTGTTAGCAAATAGTAGGAGTGGCCACTAAACAAAACAAGAAGGCAATGGTGCTGGAAGTCTGGTAGGTCACAGCAGGCACCATGTTTCAGTCACTAGCTCAGACACCTAGTACACAGACACCTGTATCTGGGCTAGCAGACTAGCCTGCCTTTACTGACAGTGCAGGGAAACACAAATGCCTTGGGCACAAAGCATCTGACATCTTTTGGGTATACACTGTAAGCTGTTCTGAATCATGTTTTATAAGTACCTCTTTTTTTTTCCACTGGCTGTGGAGATTGTCTGGGGTGGTCACCACAGGTGTACAAATCTGCACTGGTCAGATGAGTCCATTCCTAGTGACTGAACACAGTGGTGTTCTGATGACCAGTGAGGGACTTGGATCCTTGGTGGACACGACTGGTCATCATCCCAGTTTGAATGATATGACACTTTGAGGAGAAAGGTCATGACTGCCCCAAGGCAGAGCCCAACCCAGCCCAGCATCCCAGCCTGTGTTCCAGAGATGAAGGTGGCAGTGGAGGACATTCCTTCCAGCAGCCTTCATCTCATGCAACAGGGACACCTGTGTCCACTAACAGACTAGCATGGGGACACCAAAAGCACATCATGACACCTTAGGATCAGACCTGTCACCTTTCAGGTGGACTATGATGCTTGACAAAATTAGCTGCTGCTTTGGCCTGTGTTCAGAAAGGGAAAAATAGACGGAAGTTCAGTATTATTATGTACCTTACATGTCCTCGCTTTCAATCTGTATTGACAAAGAAGATGTTGATCTCTGTTCTTTCTTCTCTCCCTTCCCTGCCTGTACATCACCAAACCTGGGATCACCCAAGGAAACCAATGAGAAAAGAAGAGAACGGAACCAGTCGGTCAGAGTATGCAATGACCTCCTCCCAAAACAACAAAACAGTTGATAACAATGCGGTCGTATAATCCCCGAAACCCCGCCAAGCGCAGGAGGTGGCAAACTTTCAAAGCACACACACAGAGTATGCAAGGTGGGTGAAATGAGGCAACGAAGGGAGCTCTGCGGCCAAGGACTTCATTTCAGAAACAGCGCACGCATCAGTGATCCAGAAGAGAAAAACAGGCTGCTCTCCAGGCTTGCTGCTACTCCAAGGGAGGATAAACTCACCCACCTGGGCTGCCCAGAGAAAAGGCCTCACAAAGGCATGAGCACTGCATGCTGCATCCCATGAAAGCGATGTTGCGATGCCTCTCGCTTCTTCTTCTTCCTCTCTTCCCCTACTTTTACATTTGAATTGAGTGTCACAAAAATCTTCTGAGGAGAGGGTGATCTGCCAGAGTGGCAGTAGTTGATCACAGGTGGGTCAGAGGGAGGTGTCTCCCTCTAAATGGGAGGTGTCTCCCTCTAAATGGTAAGAGGAGTCACCTATGTGCTTCTCCAGCCTGTGCGGTTTCATACGTTGATGCTTCATTCTTTTCACTCTTATTGTTTTGTTATTAAAAGGGGAAAAAAGGTTTCTGTTAAGCAATCAAGCAAAATTGGCCTGAAATTGTGACTTATCCCAGGATATTTACCTGTGGTGTGGTGACTATGAAGTTTTCATGGCTGAAGGCTTTTCAGGCGGAAGAAATAAAAATGTAAGATTTTAGCAATTAGCATTGCTATTGAAAGAGATGTTATTAAGATGTGCTTTAAACATTATTACTTCATAATCAGCCTCCTTTTTTGCACCACACTTTTATTTTATCTTTAAAAATGTTCCTTTGTGAAATTCCATGTTTCTCTATGCATCACACTGATTCCCCAGGGAAACTCCTACAGGAAAGATTCTGTTTACATCTTGGTGTGAGTGTTTGGGCAGGATTGTGTTGAAATGATTAGCAGCCCTTTGAAATTCTCTTCATTCACTGGTTAGTGTTGTTCCCTCACAATGTTGAGTCCCCTGAACGATGCACTGAGGATGTTGCAGGTCTGGCTTGTAGAACCACTTTTGAGGGTCTGGTAGCTGGTTGTGCCCACATTACCTCAGTCTCTGCCTCTCCTTAGCTGAGGCTGACAGTGGTGCCAAGTTCAGCAGACAGGTCAGTACACTTTCCATGACATGGATTGCAGACTATTTAAAGTAAAACTGAATCTACCCAAATTCATTTCACATAGGATCTCAGGTCAGACTCAGTAAGTAGCCCTTAGGATAAAGGTGATGAGACTAGTTGAGATGCTGGTCTTTCCCTACCTCCTGAAAACTTTCCTTTGTGTCATATCTCCATGTGTATGTCTCCATTTACCTCTGTGCTGAAAGTAGTGATGCAGTCAAAGACAAATTTACACCCTGGCATCTTGTCTAGACATAAAACATTGGTACCACTCAGTCTCCATGTCTGTGGGTAACTCCCAGGCACCGATGCAGTCTGGCTCTGGGACCTGGCTGCCCCCCAGCTGTCTTGTCCCTCAGTACTGCAACACACCAATACTTTCAGTTTTATAAAAGGATGTGCCTGAACTGCAGAAATCAGACCTGGATTTTGAGTGCATTCCGGCCTGTGGGTAATCTATTCCTGGGATGCAGAATTTGGCGTGATGGTAGAGGAAGACGAAGTTCTGCAGATCTTCCCAAAAAAAAGCTCTGGAAAGTTCAAATCAGCAGTCTCAGCTCAGGCCCATCTGCAGTTTTCTATTACCTATCAAACAATAGGGTGTATGTAAATATAAGTACCTTTTCAATTATAAAATGAAATGCTGCTATATATTGCTCTTGAGAAATCTATGTAGTTATTCATTTAGCTTTTTAGTCTGTCATCACTATGTAGAAGTTTAACTGCACAAAATTATTCTTTAAGGTTAGACTTTCTTGAGAAGTGAATGCAATTGCAAAAGTGAAAGGAGGCAATGAGTTGCCCATGAGTATGATCATTCCCAGCCACATTAATGTTGTGTTCTTGTGCAAGACACAGTGATATATTCTTAGATCCAAAGTGGGATTAAAACTACAGAATTTACAATTTAAGTCTAGTATCCCAAATGTTGATTGCCTAAAGCACTTAGCCCCTAAATACTATAATAAAAATATTGCAAGTATATTTCTAGAATATTTTTAAGCTATAATATTTATTTTGGTGTAGTTACCTATGTTTGCCTTTCTTTTTTTTACTCCAGTTGTTTCAGCCTAAATGTGGAAATGTGGCATAGTTTGAGACTGGTTGCATGTTTATCTGAGAGTATAGAGTATGAATGCAGATAAGTTTAGCATAATATGGGCTCAGGATTAGCACTTTTTCCTAAAGGTTGTCGATTTTATTTGTTTCCTAATACAGCTTTAAAGGCATGTTCTGTAAGGTCAAAATCACCAAAACGATTTGTAGGTCATTATGTCCATCAAAATATGTCTGTTTTTGCAAAAAGAGTAAAAAGAGATGGTCACTAAACTGTCTGATTTTCAGTGATATCAGCGGTAAAATGTCCTCACTAGAGAAGACCCTGGTGCATGACACAACCCACAAGCAAACCCAGCCCAGGCCCCGTGCAGACTCTTCAGGAGAACATAAACTTTAAAAACTTCCTGGAGAGTGGAGAGGCATTGCAAGACACAGCACATGCCACCTAGGATCTGTTTCCAACTCTGCCACTGATCTGCTGTTTACTAGCAAGTAATTTTGCCTCTCTGTGCCTCAGTTTACCCATCTGTATAATCACAATAAAAGTAGGTACCAGTTCCGCAGCAGTATTTTGAGAAGTACACGTAGCTTACTTGCTAGGTAGATACACACTATCATTATATGCAACATGCTGATAAATGTACCGGGCACATAATTGCCACAATAGTTCTCGAGCAAACATTCCTCATGTGCTTTTATAATGCGTTGGCCACAGAAAAGCAGCAGCAGAAGGGCTGAGAACTGCTCTTCTGCTTGCCCAGACCCTTTACTCTCAGCCCTTGCATCACAGCATGGCAGGGAGAGGTGGGAAATCTTGCATGGGGTAGTTTTGCCTTTAGATTCCTGCCCACGTACAGTTGGCTACATTGCACCAAAAAGGCAATGAAAGAAAGGCTCTAGGAAAAGTGTACTGGAATCAGACATAACTCTTCAGAAAAAGGGAGGCTAGACAGGGGATGTCACTGAGGAGTGATTTCTGAGGCTTGTTGATGAGGTTTAAGGTTGTGTTTAATACTCTACAGACTACTTGCAAAGCGTATGTAAGAGAGACTTTTGTGCTTTCTAATTGTACTATAATTAAATGCAAAGGGAAAGGAATAGGCCAGATACATAAGCTCTTCGCTAAGCAGTGATCCTGGATCTGGGGAACTGGCAATGCAAAATGCAGCTTTACAAGCATTTGAGTTCCTTTTTAGCCACTAAAATATCAGGTAGAAAGGACCTGCCTAGCTCCATTCACAAAATAGTCAGATCCCTAGCAGGAGTGAAGGTGGCCAGTTTCCACACAGAAGGTACTTGCTGTGCTCTGACCACCACCAGACAAACTCAGCAAACTGCTGCCCTCAGTCTGAGGGAGAGCAGCAGCTCCAAATCTCTTCTCAAGGATCACCACTAGCAAGGAATGCACCTTAAGGGCCTGAGCTGCAAAGTGTTGAGTTTCCTCGTTCCTCACAAGACAGGAAGGTGGAGCTGAAGCCCCAGCCCTGCTGCCCTTCCTGTCCCGCACCTGACACAGCGGTGTGCCCAGGGAAGCATTTCTGCCTTGGACAGATGCTGCAAAAACAGACGTGGAAAGAAAGGGGAAAGTTCTACGAAGTATAAAATATAAATATATTGATATATATCTATACAGAGACCTGATTGTCCAGTCTTGCATGTCATATGGTCACAGCACGTGCAGAAAGTGTGGGCACCCTGCTCCAAGCAGTTCATGACCATAGATGCTGCCAAGCAATGGAGAATCAGGCCTATGGTAGATATGTATTTACAATACTCCCTGCACCTGTACAAACAAAAATATATTATTTTAAACTGCAAAATAGTGTGTTTAAATCAATGCATGAATGTAAATATTCTAAGATCTGCCTTCTTGACTGTGTACCACATGTACAGATGAAAATGAATATTGTTTATAGGAAATCTGTATCAGTGGTTAAATGACTAAAGAGAAAAAAATATCAGACTTAATGTTGTCATGTTTCTCAAACAAGCCATTAATGTATATTTAGTATTTAAGGATATTGCTCAATAAGTATGTTCTGTACCAAAAACTGTGTTGCATATACAGATTGTGCAGTACCCTATTTTAAAAAGGCACCATAATTAATTTTTATTTTAAATAAAAATGTACTTGTAAAAACTTAGCTGTGTCCTGTTGGTTATGTAGCTGAGAGCATTGAATGGGGGAATGGCTGCAGTGCCTCTTCAGGCACTTCTCTTGTTACCCAAATTTACCAGACATGCTTGAGCACTTTCTGTTGTGGTTTTGGAGAAGCTCATGGCTGCTGCTTGTGCCTGTTTCCGGACAGGTCCTGGTTCTGTCTCATCTACCCCTGCAGTTCTTGTCCCAGATATGTGCACTGCTGGTGGTGCATAAACAAAAGGATTACAATCATGCATTCCTGCAGCCCCCCAAAGCTCATTAAACCCTTTCTCTCATGCTGAGGGGCTGGAAGTTTCATAGTCTAGTTTTAAAGCGATTTCTTCACCTTTCACATACTACTACGTTCTTTATTTATTTTGGTGCAAGAGATAATGTTCACAATATTCAAGAGATAATGTTAATTTATATTCTAACTCTCTGGATGGGTTTTACCCTCATTTTTCACTTAAAAACAAAAGCAGTTTATGGACCACTTCATAACAGATGGACACTGACACACTGTAGCTAAACCTGGGTGCTTTGGCTGGGATTCCCCCTCCCACTTCTGTGCCTTTACAGGTGAGGAGCACAGCCTCTGTGAGGCCCTCTGAAGCCAAGGGGCTGCCACAGCCTCCACTCCTTCACAGCAGGGCCCCTCCTTCCCCAGGCACAGGGGGAGGCTGAAGTAATTCCCCAGGGACTGCCAGGTACCTTCGTGAGGTCTGCTAACACCTGCCATGGGAGAGGAGGATTTTATTTAAATAGGCAAAAAGGCATTTTGGTTGCCTTTAGTTCCGAAGACATTATTCCCTAACAGGTTTTGCTGGTACCTTAGGAATTATTTCATGTCCCAGTTTGGAAAAAAATCTTAAATAAGACAGAGCAACAATAATCATCTAGCATGGTGGGAACATGAAGGGTCTGAAGCACAAGTCTTATGAGGAGCAGCTGAAGGAGCTGGGAATGTTTCGTTTGGAGAAAGAGAGGCTCAGGGAAAACCTTATCTCTCTCTACAACTACCTGAAAGGAGGTTCTAGCAAGATGGAGGTCAGTTTCTACTGTAACAAGTGATAGGACAAAAGAAGATGGCCTCAAGTTGCCCTAGGGGGAGTTTTAGATCAGATTTTAGGAAAAACTTCTACCTTTAAAAGGTTGTCAAGCATTGGAAGAGGCTGCTCAGGGAAGTGGTGGACTCAATAAACCTGGACTTATTTAAAAGACTCATAGATGTGGCACCTGGGGACATTAGTGGTGAATGTGATGGTACAGGATAAGTTTGTACTTGATGATCCTAGAGGTCTTTTCCAACCTAAACAATTCTATGATTCTATGATGCAAAGTGGTTGGGGGTCAGTTTAATGAATAACCATTATGCCATAGACTATGTGTTTTGATTCAGGGTAAATTTGGAAGAGAATTCTTAAAGGGATTTTTTTAGGAAGTAGATTTAATTGGCTTTTCTCTTTAATTGGTTTGGGAAAAATACTTCTTTGGAGAAAAGTGGAAAAAACTGTTTATTAAATAAGAAAACTTAAAAAAACATTGAATAATAAAACTTTTGCTACTTTAAAAGAGAGATAAACTTAGAAAAGTTTTCTTTTGGGCTGCAGCTTGGCTCACTCAGTCTCTTATTAGTCTTTTTGGCACTGGAAATGCTGCGGCCCAGGCTGGGCTCGGTGGGCTACAAGTGTGAGCTGTTGGTGTTCTTTTGGGTGTTTAGTCTAGAGTAGGTTTGAATAGGTTTAAAGAAATGGAAAAATTGCGGTCTAGGGAATTTCTTTGCTGTGAGGACAAGTTTTAAAGGTGCAAAACTTATTATTCAGCATAAAACAGAACAGACGACTGGGGATAAAAGCATCATACAGTCAACGCAGGACACTATGGTATCCATCAGGTTTAAATATTAGACATATTTTGCAGAAGAAAACTTCCACGTTAAAATCTCTATGTGACCACTGAGAAAGAAAATGCCTCTGGAAGGCATTGACCCCTGCTTCAGGCATCAAAACTGTTGGATCAACATCCTTACCTCCAGTCTGCAGAGGAAGAAAAATGTCACTCTGGAGAGCAGGGTACACCCTGGTGTGGTCCCTCAAGTCCTACTAACACTATCAGCCCCAAATTCACTGCTGTTTGGCTGAGCTCTTGTCTTGCTGAGTTATCATGACATGGTCACAACAAGCAATGGGAGGATTGGATGCAATTCTGATTAGACTAGAGTGCAGTAAAAGAGCTCCAAACCTGAAACCAGGGTTATGTCTGGAGTATAGCTGAAAACCTTGCTAAATAATACGAGGTGCAACAGCTTCACTGTGCTGAAGAGCCTGATGTTGCCTGATGTGCTCTTCCTTCACAATCCCATCACAGTGAACCAGTGCTATGATAGCCAGAGAGAAATTAGATTACTGGGGTTTAACGTCATTTGGAGAGGGAGCAAGAAATTATAATGAGAGAGATGTGGATTCTGTGATTCTGGTAATATAAAATCATGAAGTGCTTTTCACTGGTTTCATCTGGGCACGAGTTGCCAAAGTCTACATCTTTTTAAAAGATGCCCAGTACAATTAGTTCCAAATCAGAACTTTCTCCATTTCTGAAAGATGCTTTTATTTGGGCATGCTTGATTCATGCATGCATAATCTTTGCACACAAAACAATCAAATGTTTTTTAAAAAGAAAACAACAAAAAAACAACAGGCAACTGATGTTATAGTATGTATTAGCCTTCAATTACTGGAGTGTTAACATTTTCAATATTAATATAAGTTTCTTTCTTATCAAAAATATCCCTTCAGAGCTGATCTTCCATTAATAAAGATCTTATCTAAGCCGTTTCCTTAAGGTTCTTTCATAATTGCAATGTCTTCAACCATATTTATAGCACAGAAACAGTTGTCTAATTATGAGTTTACAGAGAAGTTGCCCTTGAAAGTGGCCTGAAATTAAGTTTATTAGTATTCAGAAAAAAATATGGAGAATATTTATATCAAGATAGCTGGCATGTTCTGAACTTGTTTTACTTTTGGCTTTAGTTAAAACAAAGGCCCTCACTGCAACATTTAAACTCTTGTCCTGCTGCTTCTGTCTTGCACCATGGCACAGTTTGATATACTCATGGGGATTGGCAGTTCTCCTGATTAGACTGAGTGTCCTGCCAGCCCAGCCCGTGTGGGTGTGAGCATCCAGGCAGTGCTGTGAGCCCTGGCACGGGATCCTTACCTGAGCAGCAAACACAGAGCACATGGGATGTCCTGGGAGCCACAGGGGGAGGCACCAGTGCCTTGATGAAGTGTGCAGTCCCTCAAGGGGTATTTTCTGGGGAGAGGAGGGATGGTGCAAGTGCTGGACAGAGTGTGCAGCACCAGCACCCAGTCTGAGCCCTTGTTTCAGGCAGTCATTGGACAAGCTAAGGTTCAGTAACAAAATTATTGAGGCTGGATGTAGGTACTTAAACCCCCTGTATCATGTAGAATTAAATTCTATTAAAAGTATTACATCCATGAAAGAAGCATTATTGCACTGAGAAGAGTCCTGATCAGCCTCCAGGGGTGCTGGGGAGGGTGCAGGACAGGGCAGACGTGACGCATGGAGACCCAGCTCTACCTCCCCTGAGAACTTAGAGAAGAAAATCCTATGGGTTTAAGTTTCTCCCTTGGATTATGGCAAGGCTTTAGGAAGCTGATTTTATCATGCGTGCTGGCTAGATATATCAAATCTTTTTTATGGCAGTTGTTGTCCTTAATCTGTGAGCTCTCATAAAAAAATAGTTAAATGGTATTTATATATATATCTGCCTGAAAGTATTTTTTATGATATATCACTGTGGCTGAAAGAGAAAGGAAGTTTCTTTGTAAATAGCAGCTGGCTGTTTTCCTTTCCTATGCATTGATATAAATTTCATGAATTAATTTCTGTGCAGCACAAAAACAACTCAGAGCCGGAACGTGAGTAAATTTCCCTTTACGTTTGGCATCACTTCCCCCTGTACACGCAAACAGAAATGCTTTCAGTATTTAAGTTTCATTTAACACAGACCTAGTTGGAAGCAGAAAAGAAAATATAAAGAAAAGCAGCAGCATGGCAGACACATCCCAGTGAATGAGCCGGTGAGCCAGAGACAGCCTCCCCTGTTTTGATTTGTAATTTGAGGATAATTCAATTAGACATTTCAGGCAATTTAAACATTCATGCATTGTCCAGCACCAAAGCATGAACTGTTCAGCAGCAAACGAGACCTGACAGCCTTAGCAGGCCGAGTGAAAATCCCAATGTTTAAAAGGAAAAGCTCTCATCTAATTGATATGCCTACCGGAAAATTAAAAAAATAAAGGGGGGGAGAGGAGGCGGCTGTGCAGGAGGTACCACGAGGGTGAGAGAAGTACAAAGGGCAGAGTGAGGGGCATTTCCTGGCTGTGGGCTTCACACCTTATTTGCAGCCATTTGCTTAAAACAGAATATTTCAAAGCCTGTGTGTTCCTTTTAACAAGGGATTAAAACATGAATGCACCTGATCACCCATCTGCTCACCTCTCCAGAGGTAGCTGAAAGGCAGGCAGGCATTCAGGAGCAAAATAGGAGCATTTTCATAAGCAGCCGCCTCTGAAAGCCAGGTGCCCCTGCCCGCTCTCAGCCACACTGAGGTAGCTGAAATCATCGCCCTGTGCCAAGGTCCCGGCTCTGAGCCCACACTGCAGAAGAAAGTCCTGTCTGGACCCATGGCCCACTCAGGTGACAGGGAGAAGCTGGGGAGCAGGAAGCCCCTCATTGTGCCTACTTCATGCACAGCAAGGCATTGCACAGTCCCCTGCCCAGCATCACGACCCTGCTCACCCTGCCCACCCTGGCCACCAGCAGCCAAATCCCTGCAGATAACACGAGGTGCATGGCTCTGTGCCCACAAATGGAGATGTTGGCTGCTTGGCTGCTTGGGCAATGGCTTAGTGATGTTAAACATGGGTATAATAATAATAACAATAACATAAGAATTTCAGGTGGAATTTCAAACAAGGATGTCTCAGAGCCTTGCTTACTTTAAATGCATTGTCTCTTGTGACCTCTGGATCCAGGGAAAGAAATGCTATTTGTCTTGTCCCCAGGAAATTGCCCTGGAAGCAGCAGGTTGCCCTCACCTATCGACCATCTGGCTGGCAGACAAAACAGCTTTGACAGACACGGGTCTGGATTGTTCAAAGTCATTCCTTTGGTAACTTTTAGAGGCAGGTGATGAAAACATCAGGAATCATCAAGTAAAAGTCTTCTGCCAAGCTACATGCCTCTGGTGTTCCTGCAATGGTTCCTCAGAAAATCTCTGGAGCAGAAAACTCACCTGTAAAATTTCCGAAGAATGTATCACACCTACCCCATCTTCATTTTAAATATTATGCAGGACCAAGTTTGGATGGTAAAGTCCCAGAAAGTACATACAGTACATGTGGATGCCAGATACAGTGGTAATTTTCCTTGAGTCATTCTATTTGAAGACCCAGCATTTAGTATGCCTATAACCTACAAAGGTATGAACAGTTTGAGCTGAAATTTTCCATGCTAACACTCTGCTTTAAGCTGACCTTTGCATTTGTCCAGGAGCTGCAGAACAGTCCTGTTGCTTCCAAGAATGATATTGGGGAAAGAAAATATTAAAACAAAACCTAGAAGTAACTTCTGATTGTTTTATTGCAAATTTCTCATTCCTTGGGTATTTGGAGTTGGGATTAAATTTGACAAGAAGATCAGTGCTTTCATTGCCAGTTACAAGCTTCTGGAAACTCATGGTTTCCCTTCTTCAGAGACCATTTATCCTGGATGAAAAGTCCACTGAAAAGCCTCTATGAGGTGAGGTTGCTCCACCTCTACCATTCCAACTAAAATTAAGATACTGAATATCAGTCAATTCTTGTTCAAGAACCATATGTGAATAAAGTCTTACCTTCAAGTTTTACGTTGAAACAGGTGATGTTGGTCATACATGCAGGTAGAGACCCTCAGATGAATGACCACATGAATCTGCTCTGCTCTCCTCTTTCCTGACACCTTGGGCACTGCATGGACAAAGGTACAATCCTACAGCTCCCTGCCTCCTCCACAGAGGCACACACACACTGCCTGTCTAGAAATGAACAGCAAGGATCTGCAATTTTCCATGACAATGCAGCATAAACTGTTCAGGACATTTTTTTAAGAAACCTTTTCTCCCTGCCCAATCACTGAGGCAAAATTGTTATAATTTGATTCTTCTTTGGAAAATTATGGAGTGAGGGTAAGAAGGGAGTGGAAATATCTCTGGGTTTATCATTTTCCCCAATTTTTTTAATGTACTGAAGGGGCATATCTGAAGTTACTGAGCTGTATGGGAATGTAGGAATGGGACCAAACTGAGCAATTACTGATTTGGCTGCTATGTTTTTTGGTTCAGGGATTTTTTTTCCCTCATGCTTCATCACTTGAAATATGAATTCAGGTCTCCTAACTCAGTTTTCAGGTGCATTTAAGAGACTCACTGGTTTCAAGTTATGATTTTTCGGAGCCAAAGCTGTATTCAAGGAAGAAAAAAAAAAAAGGAAAATTTAACAAGTGGTTCCTTAGCTCAAGCATCAGACTGTGTCATGTCCACAAGGTCACATGCTACCTTTAATGGCCCTACTAAAAGCAGTAGAACTACTCCATAGCAATAGGCATGGGGAAAAACACCAGAAGTTTATTTTTGTAATTGTAATGTTGTGTTGGAATTGTGTTGATAAGATACCAGATGGAGCCAAGGAATTTTAGAATTAAAATTTATCATTTCTGAGGGGGGAAAGAAAAGTCTTTTCTGAAATGCTATTTAGTGTACAAACAGGAAACAAATCAATCATAAATTTGAACTATGTTCTAAATTCAACACTCCCTTAGAGAGTCTAAAGAGTTTTGACTTACCAAGATGAGTCGTGTGATGAGTTCCCATTTTGTATTTCTACTGTGCTGGCTGATCTAAACATGGTGACAGATTCTCTGTGCAGCACCATGTGATCTGAAGTGGTTCCACTTCTGCTGTCAGTACCTTGAGGAATATCAATAATAGTGCACTGTCGGTTGTTACAGGGGAGAAGAGGTTTATTTTCAACACCTGTGACTTATGGAGCCTAAGAACCTGAGGCAGGATTCCTCTCATCTAATTTTAACCAAACTAAAAAATGTAGTGTTTAATATATCTAAGCTCTCCAGAACCTTGTTTTCAATGGAGAAAGATAGCAACTCCAGATGGCAACCCATCTTACCCCGTGCCTGGGGGGGCTGAACAACCCCATTCTTTTTGGTCACACAGGAACAACTGCTGTAACACAGTACAAGGCTGACAGAGTCTGAATATACTGATGTTGAGAGGGCAGATGCACTCAGGCTGCACTCAGGCAGTTTGGCAGGGCGGGTGGTATCCAGTCCAATGATGTCCGATACCCATCTTATTGGAAAATAATGTAAAATCAGGTGATTATAATCAATAATCAGAGTACAAACAGTCCATCCAAAATTGGGCATATTCATACAAATTTGTAAAGAAAATGCAACTTTATTCTGGAAAACACAGTCAATTAATTAATACAAAACAAATTGTGTTTATACAAATTTAGGAAGTAAACAATTTAGGATATGTGATGAAAACACCTTGTGTGTGTGTGTGTGTGTGTGTGTGTGTACATGGATGCAATTTAGTTCAGCCTGCCTAGATGAATGTTATTCTGAAAATAATATTTCTTGGACAGACAATTCCTTTGAGGTCACTTGCACAATCTGGTGAGGCGTCGGCTGCAGGGACAACCAAAGAGCCCATGGTGCTTCCCCTCACTCCCAGCCAGCAGCAGCACACACAGCACAAGCTTTCCCAGCAGCTGTGGGGTCATGGCTGCTTGGAGGCTCAGCTACTCTCTCTGGAACAGAAACCCAAACTGGGACCTCTGGAGGGTCTGGAGAGCACATGGGAGAGGAGCCCAAGGTCCCAGCCCCGCTTACTGGCAAGGCCAGTACTTCATGGTTGAGGTGAACACGGAAATGCAGGTTGCAAATATACTAGAGCATGAAGCCCCTCTCCCTACAATCCTTATTCTTTTTTAGGTTAGTGCAGCAGCCATAGGACACCCCCTTTAAATCAGTTTTTCCTCCTGTTTTGAGCAGTTTTTCATCTGAGGGGAAGGAACTCAGAAGCGTAAGCGAGGAAGGGAGGCCCTTCGAGCCGGCTGGCCTCAGGGCGTGGAGCTGCACGTCTGCCCAACTTGGCTGGTCACACGCTGTCAACAGAAATGACCAGAGCTGCCCCAAAAGCCAACTCGACCCTTCTGATGGCTGCAGTCTGTCAGTGTCACCTGAATTCAGCACACACTGCACAGACATGCCCTTTCTCCAAGGGAACTGAGCAGCTGAAAACAACATGACACTCCATCAGCCTAGGAAAGCTTAAAAACAATCAGCACTCAGTTGGGTTTTGTGTTTTCAGGGGTTTTCTGCCTTGACTTGCATTTAATCATCAGAAATAAAAAAGTAAAAATAAAATATAAAAAAAGAAAAGAAAATCTAAAATACACTAGCTACCAACCCATCTTTTCCCAAAAATTTCAAACTCTCAAGCACATTTACACCAGGAAAATTCACCTTTGTTCCAGGAATATTCTTGTCGATGCCATTTGTAGCACGAATAGATTTTCTTTTAAATAGCTGTTTCACAATTGTTTTTCCAACCTGTTAACTGGTCTCCTGCTTACACAAACAACCTATCTATACATGGTGAGATCTGATTCAGGATACTTTGTCAGATTATGCATCAGTCTCCAGAGTGTGTCTGGAAAACAATCATTATGTAAAATCTTGCTTTGACCTGTATTAATTTTCAACTGTAACTGAATTAAGACAATGGACTGCAAATTGTGTGTGTGAATGAAATAGATCACCAGCTGAGGCTGCAAGTCCTTGATATTAGATCAGAGAGGGGAATTCTAACTATCAAAGGTGTTGCAGAAAGTGCAGTGCCCAGCAGATGATCGTGGCTGCTAATGATTAAGGATCTGCTGAAGCTGCCAGACCTGAAGAGCTGAGGAGTGGAAGCAGAGTTGTGTGGTTCATGGGTTTTACAGAGTGGTGCACTAAGTGTACTTATTTGAGTGCCTGGTTTCCCATGGACCTGGCTGGTGTAATACCTTGACTGCTGGTGGGTCCATATTCAGGCTTTCCAGACTAAAAAGAGTGAGTGCTGTTTCACACAGAGCTCTGGGGCTTGGCGTAGGGAACATAATGTTTGTTGAAACCAAAGTATAAAATAGTTGTCTAAAACATCCTTTTGCATAAAGGAACATATTTTAAAACTGTACTGGAGATGAAAACAGTTATTCCATATTAGGTTCTGTACATTTTATTCCATACTTAATATGCCAGGAAACAGACACAGGTGATACACAAGTGGTGAGATAATTATTTGCAGGCTAGAGGGGAAAGCCCTTCAATAACAAAGACAGAATTGGCCCCCTTATCATATGATAGTGATTTGGGTGCTGTAGAATAACTCACATTCCACATTTGTTGTGATGATTTACAGCAATGAACTTGACCCAAAAAATGCTACATAAGTGCTCAGTGTTATTAATAATAATCATTCAGAGAATTCTCAGATGGATTACTTCAACTTCCTTTCTGCAACAGTTCTGGTCTTCTTTTCATTCTGCATGTTCATTTTATTCCCTTCTAATTAAATGTGATTTTCTCAGCGGATGCTTATATTTTTTATTTGAATATTTGACTCAACAGAGCTGAGCAATGAGCGTCCCTCACCACTCTCCACCTCACCACTCTGGCTCAGCCTCACAGCTCCTTGTGCTGCGTGGAGCCATCCTTAGAGAAAGTCACAGCTCCGGAAAAGCACTGGAGGGAAAAGTTGTCCTGTTCGATGAAACCCATGGTGCAGATCATGTCTTCCTCTGTGGACTGATGTTGAGTGGTAAGCACTAGGCCAGCCTGTACATTCTTGGTACAACTTTCAGGGCATCAGTTTTACTGATAGAATAAAGGAAACAAGCTACTGGGTCTTTGAAGTCTGAAACTAGCCTGGTAAAGGAAGGTGTTCATTTTTTTCCTGGTTCTTCATCTCTGTCATTCAAAAGAATCCAACAAAAAATCAGATTTTTAGCTAAGTGCCACAATTTCAGACCAAACTTAAAACCTCTCTCTTAAATATAAGAACACCCCAATGGACACCACCTGCATCCACAAACTAACAGTGCCTCAGGAGACCTTGCCAGCTGTATGGAATTAGGGATTGTGATAGGAGCTTTTCCCCGTGACAGCTGGCAGGCTGTGGGTACCTGTGTGAGGCTGTAGAAATGTGCTTTTCTGCCCTTACCTAGTGGCACAAGAGCCTGTGGATGATGTCAGGCTCCAATGGACTGCAGGTACCCAGATATCCATCTCCAGACACAGCACTGCAGCTCATGAAACCATTTTGTTTCTTCTCTGCTCACTGCCTACATGGATATCATATCATAGAGGACTTCATTTTGTTTGTTTATTTGTTTGTTTTAAGCATAAATGTTTTCTGGATTTAGCTTGCCCTTTAAGGCTTTGGACAAAGAGAGGGACCTAGCTCTAAATATCCTGTGAAATCTGTGGAACATCAAAGCCTTAGTTTCTCCCTGGACCATGTGGGTGAAAGAGGTAACAGACAAACCATCTCCTGCTGACTTTGCATTAGCCCTCATGGGTCACAGAGTATGACTGCTCGCTTTCTCAGCCAGCATTGGTGAACAGTCTCAAAGTTGAGGTAAACTGAGACAACTATTTTGGAGACACTGATGCAGGGCCCACAGAGCATTTGCTGGAGTCAGAATAATTTTTTTTCCCTGTTCCCCAGGGCACTAATTATTTCCATATGCAGCAACCACCTCCCTGAAGGCAAATGTGACTGCTCAGGCAGAGCCCCTTAGCTCCCATTGGAACAAGTACCTTACGTTTACTGGCAGTGGGTGTTGTAGGAAAGGATAAACTTGGCAAAAAGTCATTTGTCTGATTACATTTCCACTCAGTAAGTTCAAATGATTGAGGCCACAGAACTGAAAACATACTTCAAAATTTAGTTCTCTTTTATTCCCCTTTTCTCTTTTGTTCAATATTTTGATTTTTTTATTGGTTGATTCTGTTATCATGAGTGGATTTCTTTTTCCACTTTACATATTTTATAGATGGTTTATAGCAATTTTTTTCTTCACAAAAAAGCCCCAAGGTAATGAAAGAAAGAACTGTCTTATGGGTAACTTATCAATTTCTGATTGTCAGCGAAGAACAGAAATAGTGCACAGTCTTGCCCCACTAATATTTCACGCTTCAATCTCTCCCTCCCATAGAATTGTGCTACTTCTTTCAAAATAGAGCAACTGCCATAAATCTGCTCCATTCATAGAAATGAGCTGCTATCTTCACCTTGTAAAATGTCACCTCCCACTGGAGCAAAGGATCTTCAGTTTTATTGAAAGCAAAGATACTCTTTTCTCCTTTCACCAAACTGTCAGGAAAGAAAAAGTGGTGCTGTTGTGAGCCTGCATCTGCCCTGTTCCCTCTCCCTGTCCACGTGTCTGTGGTTGCTCCTGCACAGCCCTGTGCCCTCTGCCTGCAGCCCAAGGATGCTTCCAGCATCCCAGAGCTTTTCATTACCTTATCTCCATTATTTAGGCAAACACAGAACACTTCTCCAGACAGGTTCCAGGGCGCCAGTTTATCAGCATTATTATAGTAATGCTCCTTTATCCACAGTACCCAGCCTTTCCTTAAAAATCAATCACTGCCTGATTAATGTTCTGTAAATAGGGGATCTCCACGCTGCAGTACTAGATGTACTGCCCTCCTCTTCTCATCTGCTCTGCTGTGTTTCACTGCTTGATTCTTGTTTTTCTCTTCTGACATCACCTGACTACTTGCCTTATTCAGTCACCGTCTGTGGTGGAAATTACTGCCTCTTTTTGCTGCTTTTTTCCTTGGCATTTTTTCCTTTTGGATGAACTGCATTTCTTTTTCAATGGATGACACAGTTCAAAGGCTGTGTATCTTTTCCTAATGTTCCTAAAGATAAAGAGAACATATATGCTGGCATTTTCTTGTAACCACTCTAAACATCTGCATCTCTTCTTGATTTGCTTGTCCAAACCAGATAGGACAGGAAGGTTTCTATTTTTCTTTCTAGCTGGGGGAGAAAGTTCATAAAACAAAAAAGAACATGCCTCAGAGAAGCATTTCAATCAGAAAATTATCTACCCTGAAGATTTGAAAACCAATTTTGCTATATTTATCAGTTTCATAGTAAAGAAAGGTCAAAATGTGAATATATCTAGCAAAATTGGCAAAGCCTCTTAGGCTTCCACTGCCCAAACAGGCATAAAACTCAAACTGTGTCTTATGGTCTAATGTCAGCAGGGCATGGTTTTTTGTTGTATATGAAAATGTTCTACAGAAGCTTTGAGGGATTGAGACAACACAGAATCAGAAAAATCAGATTAAAATTAACACTGCTCAAATGTGGAATTAAAAAGAACCAAACAACAGCAAGACAAACAATCAAAAAACCACAAGGAAAAATGATGCAGAACCACTTCTTCTCTAGAGAGAGCCAAATCGATTAAGCTAATTAGTTGAGCAGCTGATGTTCTGACTTGACATTGTTTCTTCATTTAGGATTGTTAATTCTTCATGCAAGAAGATTTCTCATTATTTCTTATCCAAACAAACCCCAGTATCTGGATATCCTTCTGCAAACAGTTTGCTGATAAAATTTTCCTCTAAACTGTCACAATCTGAAATTTGAACACTGTGACCTATGTGACCTATTACATAAATTCTATTTCCTCTTCTCTTGTCAACCAGTGACCCACATTTTGTAAACAACTTCCTTTATTCCTCCCTTAACAATTGGTTTCAATCCAAAAGAACTTCCCTTTTGAAATTTTAATTAATTTTTTTTAAAGCAGGGAGACATTTACTGTTGTGTAAACCCCCATTCTGTCATGTTCTTCTCATAAGACATGGGCACAACAAACAAAGCCAGACCCCCAGCAGACATCCAACAGACAACCCAAAGGAGGTGGTAGCCAGTCAGTCCTGCTTGCAGAAAACCTCCTCTAGAAACACCAAACACAAAGATTGCTGCAGGTATATACAAGCTTGCTTGTTTTCATCAGCTTTCACAGCTTCCCAAAAAGTATTCCATGGGCTCCCAAGGGTCCTGTGTGTTGAAAAACATTAAATTAGAGAGTGAAGACACGTCTGTGCTCTGAGTGCAGCAGTGTACAGAGGTACCTTAGCTGGCATTGAGTGAATAAGCACTGAAAGTAACACCCCCATTTTCATGCCAGAGTACAAATAGGTACATATTTGTAGGAGGACCTTATGTGCCCTGACTCCATTCCCATTCAATACCTCATTCATGTGCATATATTTTGTATAAATATTCATACATTTGAAGAGCACATCCATCATCCCTCTTCTCGTACAGCCACCACCAAAGCCAATGGCCACTGACTTTCTGTGACACTAAGGAAACAAGCAGCTGTCCTTCAGGATGGGTGTTCCACACCACGCTCACAGTGCAGCGAGCAGGCAAGCCAGGTCAGCCCACACCGAGCACCAGTCACACACCCCCATCCCAGAAAGAGGGAGGGCAAGCTGAGGAGCAGGCAGGCCAGCAGACTGCTTGAGTGCCACTGTGTCCCCTCCATCACCATGCCAGACCTCAAAAGGCTTTGCTGTCTCTTCAGTACATTTCTGCTCCTTTCCTCCCCCCCAGAAGTTTCTGAGATTAAAAGCTTGGACGTTCTAGTCATGGCAGGAAATTGGGTGCATTGCATAGGGTCCCTTTAGCCTCTCTGTCAGGATCAGGAGAGGAAAGTGCTTGCATCCAGCCCAGAGCTGCCCCCAGGTGAAGTGCACAGCATCTCCACCACTGTTTCTAGGATGGGTAATTAAATTGTTACAACACAGGCTCGCACACCTGCAAGAGCTGGCACAGAGGGCACTTAGCAGGAAACCCTGCAGAGCAGGGAGCAGGCCTTCAGAGGCCAGAGAGCTTCTTTTCTATTGCTTTTCCTACTCCATCATGCTCTATAGAAGATGAATGACCAAGCTTGACTTTCAGCAATTTAATTTTCTGAGTGTGTTGTTTCATTGATCAAGAAGTTGCCTGTTTTGGACTTTACCTGATTTTCTCTGAATTGTTACTCTACACACATGCCTGCAAGCAAGGTGCCCTGTGACATCTCTGCTAAGCTAATGGCTTCCTGCCACTGAAGCATAATAGGTGTCACTCCTCTGCCATGCAAGGCCTGAAGTTGTTCTGCTGAGGAAAATTGAGTAGAAATTGGATCTGAGGAGAAAATATTTTCTGCAGGGTCAGAATTTTATATAAGCCTTAACCTTTAACTAAAACACCTCATCAAAAGTAAGGAAATTAAAACATCTACTTTTCTAAGCAGCAGTATTTTTCCCCAAAAAACCCCAATTTTCTTACCTGTCTGGAGAAAAAATGCAGACTGGATTGCCTTTATGGGCTGGATTCTGCCACCCCTCATGCTTTGAACCCTCTCCATTGCCCAACCCAAAGCTGTTATCACTGCTGATGACTGCTGAATGATAGCACTGGATTTTGGTCTGGTATTTGCAAAGTTCCATCTTTTTAGTCTTTTGGGGTGGTTGGTAACTGCATTTCAAACCTTTGAAGGAATGAAGAAGTTTGGATTTTTAGCAGAATTTTCCCAATCAGCAAATCCTGCCCCATGAGAGGGACTGCACACACTACCCCTCAGGAGGAAGATGGGCTACAACTCCCTTGTGCAGAAGCAGCAATTTAATGTTCCTCTCCTGCATCACAGGCAGGTGTCCTACATATACCAAGGAGCTACTTCAGGCCTACAAATTACCCTGAAGGGATCAGACATGTACCTTGTCATGAATGACCACTGGTAGCTCAGGATCCAGAACTTCAGTAATACAAAACACTGAAGGCATCAGATGTTCAGAACACTGAAAACCATCTCTATAGAGAAAATGCAAACTATTCCCACAGCCTGTCATGCTTCCTCCTTCTGCCTTTTTATTACTAAGACCTTTCTTTCCCAATTTACCCCTTTGTTTAAATTTAAGAACATCTCTTTTCTTTATAAGAGGAAGAAATATTGCAACCCAGAAATGTTTATGAATCTTTATCACTGACAGTGATGCACAATTTTTATTTTACTCATTAAGGACTTCCCAGCCAAACTTCAGCTCTTCCCTGACTGTTGCTTCAATTAACTTCTGTTTGGCATTTGGCTGCCTATTAACACTAACAAAATATTGTTATGAAAACATATCAAACTAGCCTTCTTAGGCTAAAATCAGTCTTTTTTGGCATGAAGTACAGTCAGATTCAATCTAGACTGTAATTTCACTTCTAAATATGATGCAATATGTAGCGGTTCAATAAATTAAATACCTTCTGCCCCATGTGATATGTTAGCTAATCTTTTTCATTTAATTTGATATGCCCTCAAAGTCAGGTATCACATCGAGAAAAAGTTTATCTCCTTGTTGAATGGGTAATATCCTCTCTAGAAGTACTGGAATCTACCAAATACTGCCAAACAGATGCTTGGTTTGGCTTTGTTTTGCTTACTGGTCCATATGGAATTTCCTCCACTGACCCATTGAGACCCCATAGCTACCTCAGATCTCCACCTCTTGGGGACTTCAGATTCTTTTTGAACCATCTTTTGTGCACAGATCTTTACACAGAGACAAGGGGGTGGGCAAGTTCCTTTGACAGTTCTCAGAGGGCTTTTCAAATAAAAACCTCATTTTCATAAAATTGCTCTGAGGGAGGCCAGTCTTACCTCCCGTGCAGGATGACAAAGGAGTTGAGACACGGATGCTTTGTCTAACACTGGTGCTAGTCTGGGACCTAGAAGGTGGAAGTCAGACCCCTCTTCTCCATGTCCTATCCCAGGGCATTCCCATGGAGGTCATTTGGCTGCTGACAATTACTAGAGTCAGTGTAATCACTGTATCTCAACAAATACCACAGATTAAAGAATTTTTTCCCTATTTCTATGTTACAGAGTAGATCTATACAAGTCCCTTATTTAGTTTGCCTCACAAAAGCATAAAATGGTTGTTTCAGTACTTCAGTGACAACTTAAAGCTGTATATGCTGGAATTGAATGTAGTATCAAAGTATTCACATTTTAAAATATGACTCTCTGTGACAGCAAAGGAGATCAGATAATTTGAGGACAAACAAATTTAATTACGTAAATATTATTTCTTTTATTACAAATGTTTTGTTCCTGAGCATTAATTTAGAGGGGGTTTTAGCTTGGCTAATCCAATAAAGAGCAGTGACTTGGAATAAAAACAGCAACAATTACTCCAAGTCCTCTGCTTTCTCTTGTAGCAAGAAGCGTGTCCCGTCATTAGCGTCTAAGCTCTCAAATGCATCCTTTCCATCTCACCCACTGCTGACATTTCCCAAATGAAAATGCCACTGCTCCATGGACAGCAGTGGTTCAGCAGTCAGCCTCTCCTGTCACAGCAGATCCTACAGCTGTCTTATCCAGGGTACCTAATCAACCTGCTGGGGAGAGCTGGATTGTTATTAATGTAAGAGTGATTGAAATGAGTGATTCCATCCACTTAATCTCAGTGTGAAAAATAGAGACTTTGCATAGATAAATACCAAGATATCACAAGCTAGTATGGAGCAAAACCCCCCTGAAATACCTGGGTTGTTCTGTCAGTACTGCATGAGTTACTGGAATATTCTGTAAACCAGCTGAATGGTGATTCCAAGTTCGTTTCAGATTGTCATCCTGGCTGTACCTTTGTATATGAATGAGTCATAACTATTACAACTTATCAGACTTCTTAGGCAGATTCTCAAGGCTCTAGTCCTAGCCATATGCATTTCATAGGAAGAAGTCTTACAGAAGCCTTTGAAGATCTAGCCAAGAGTTTGTGTATCTTTGTGGCGGCAGCTGATGCTGAAAAAAAGCCTCCAGCAACAATCATCACAGATTCCCAGCCCTGGACATGGCACCCTGTATCTAGAATAGAGTAGAATAAAATACAATAGAATCCAATACAATAAAATACATTATTTCTGTTGGAAGGGACATACAATGATCATCTAGTCCAACTGCCTGAGCAGTAGTTCTGGGCTGATCACAAGTTAGAGTCTCAGTTTGTCATGTCAAAAGGAACTGTAGTACTGTAGAAGTCAAAGAAGATAAATTCTGGCACCACCACATCACTCAGGGAAGGAAACTGTCAGGGAAGGAAACTGTCTGTTTGAACAAACAGCTCAGATCTCTAGGGAAGGGAGACTCCACCAAAAGTACATGTAGTCTAAAATATTTTAATTTTTGCTCTTTCAGCCTGGGCTTATTCTCAGAGAATACTCCCCTTATGACTCCTAGCCCCCAAGGGCCAAATGGTGAAACTCTGCTCCTGAGAGGGTGCCCTGAACCATGAAACCAGTGGAGGACCATACTCCAATCACCCCATTTGCTCCAAGCAGTGCCTTACATTGCAAGAGACTGTAATGAAGTCATTAGGTCTAATGGAGGAGAAAATAGCTATTTAAAGTAGATCTAGCACCAGAACTGGACTGAAGTGGAATTTTCCATTTTATGCATATGAAAGATTAGCTGTTACTCCATCTCACTGCTGCAGAATTAGCCATGGATCCAATTAGCCATGGATCCAATGACTCTTCTCCATTCAGCCCTGCAAAGCTCCTTTCTAAATTCTCCATCAGCAATAAAGCAGTCAATGTTTATCTAAAATGCTTATAGTGCTTCCCTCTCCCTTGTGCTGCTTGTCAGTTTACCTTTAGATTGCAAGAAAATATATTGGTTTTCCACCCTGGAAGCATATCCCAGATGCCTAGGGAAGCCCTTCACATACCAGGTGCTGCTTTTAATGAGTAAGGCTTTTAGCTGTCATAACTATGGTGTCACTACCAGAAGTGCTATTTGCTGCATGCTGTGATTTAAGGGTGAAAAAAGAAAAAAACAAACAAAAAACCACCAAAACCCCCCAGAAAACCCCCCAAAAAACTCAAAATAAAACCCCCAACAAAAGCCACTAACAAGACTATACACTCAGCTCACAGCCTCTCCCTCTCCTGGGCTATCACAGAGCTTGAGCCCTCTGAAGGTTACTTCTCTGCCAATTTGAAATATTGACCTTGATGTCCTGTCCCTTACAATATTCTTTAAAATCCATCATCTGCAAACTAAGTTTAAGTCAGGAAACCTAATTAGTAACAGAGACAATAAATAACAAGCTTAAGGGGAGGGAGGAGAGAACCTCTTGCAGGTGGCCAGATCTTAGCTGAATAATTCTCTGTGCAATGGTCATGCTTCAAAAATTTAATTCTGTGTAATTTCATTTAGGATGGGGAAAACAAAACAAAATGAGCAAAGTGATATAGGATTTCATTTATATTCTGACAAGTGCATTCATCTAAAGTTTAACCATAATAGCTGCAGTTACTGTGTCTTTCTTCCAAGCATTTAATGGTGTGAAGCAAGTGGCAATAAAAATTTAAAAAATAAAATAAAATAAAAAGGACCTACTTGGCATTATTATTTGCTATTTTTATACCAAAAAAAGAAGAAGACTCCCTACTGGCAGGCTGATTGTATTAATCTGAGATGCCTATGGTCTTTCAGAATTGATTGCTTAGTAGAAGTGGTGATGAAGTGAGCTGAAATCATAATTCCCATTTAGAAGGCAAAGAGGAGGCCACTTCAGTTCTGTGGTGAGTAGCACATTTTGTTGTTTTAATTAAAAAGTTGTTCTGAGAAGCTTCTGCAGGATCCAGAGCAGAAAAAAATGGTTTTTTCAAAGACCCTTTGGGGATCACTCCTGCATTTTTTCTGAGCTTTGTTGATGTTGCTTAAACAAACTAAGCAAGAGAAGCAATCATTGAATTTGAAATACATTTTCTATCTCAAAAACTGTAAATCAGTTCTCTCAATTATGAAAATATATTTTCCTTTATGCAGTTCTTAAATTGCTATCCATCTCTATTAAGGCTCTTAAAGAGAGATTTTCAGCAACAGAACACCCTCCAAAACAAAAAAAAAAAGATCTAAGTATCAAGAACTGAAGGTGTTTATCCCAGAATTGCAATGATTTTCAAGTGCCTGCTCCCTTTGAGATGAGTGCCCAGGAAACTCTGCAGGTCAAGGCTTGTACCCCCTGAGAGTGTGCCAGAAGTGAGGAACATTCTACAGCCACGAGCCACCATTCTCTTCCAGAGCCAGCAATGGCTGTCAGGCTCAACAGTGCACTACACAGCCCTCCGAGCTAGCCAGACCCCCTCGAGACTTCATTTTCACTTTTAAAAGTCAGCACATTTCACTGGTATGTTCAGCTTTTCGTATGACAGCAGCATTGAAAACTAATATTTTACTGAAATTACTAAGGGTGGACTTAGGAGGGCATATAAGATTTGGATCCACTTCAGAAGCATGTGACAGCTTAGGTAAGATGCTGTTGGCTTAGAGAAACGAAGATAAATCATATTTAGGGTTTTTATTCAATGATGCCAGAATCCTTCACATTGTCTGTGACTCAGATCAGCTGTTCCTTTTGCACTGGGATAATGACAAAAGCCTCTTAGCCTCTTAGATTTAGCTCTAACCTCAACTCAGACTATACAGATGTATTTGAGATGCCTCCTGTGTTTCCCTCTGCTCAAGGTATCAGCCAAAATAGCTCTCCCATGGCAAAGAGTAAAACTAGTTGCAAGGGATGTAAAGGTTCCAACATTAAAGGTTCATTTCCTAATCTCTGGAACTACCCTTTACTAGAGCTGCATTCTAAATACCCCAAGATGCTATCACTTACCTGAAAACTAACTTCTGGCTAAAATTTAAGATCCAGGTTTCTCTGCTGGAAAAGTTGGTCAGGGAAGCCTCAGACTGGCACAGGTCCACCTACACATCCCAGAGCATCTTAGTGTGACCTTTCCTACTCACACCTGGAACAGGGCAACAACAGCTCCTCCTTAAGTCTTCACATGTCTACAGGCCATGCTCTGTGCCTTCCTGAAGAGGTGAGGGAGACCAAAATCTCACCAAACCCCTTCTTGTTTTGAATTGTGAGGGAGTATCATTATGTCATACTTGAGGCTGCTCCATGAATGGAGGCCATAAGGTGGCCTGGTTGTTTGTCCTGCTCTCCTTTACACGTTCTGAGTAGCCCTGTAACACTCACTGTGAAGCCCAGGACAGATGTCACAGTACACAGGAAAACACTCTCAAGCTGGGACCAAACAGAGCCTTGAAATGCCACTGTGGTTTCCAAGCCATGTCATTCTGCACTGCCTTGTGACACTTGAGGCAGCATTAAATTCCCTGCATCTAATCCTCTCATTTGGAGTAAAGCATCTTCAGCTGCCCTAATGTTTGAGCTCAGCCTCACAGCTGGGGAAAACTAGCAGCTGGTTTGTGATTCAAAAGGAACAGAACAATAACCCATTGAGGCTACTCCTCCTGTCTGTGGATGGGTGAGTCAGATGAACAATTGGACAACACAGATCAGTTAAGCCTAATTCAGTTAATAGAATTAATTTGCAAATTAGTACACATTAGGTGAATCAGCTGCAATTCATTTTGACAGAAATGTTAAAAAATACTAAAGTAGTTATAATGAAACAGATAAATATTACTGCAGAAAAGGTTCCAAAGAAGGCAGTGTCTACGTGGAAATTTTTATCTGTAAATGCTGTGGATACATAGGTTGAATTTCATATAATCAGTAGGAAGCATATCTTCTTCCTGGCTTGTATAGCCTCTATTACCCTCACAACCCTTAATGGATCTTAAATAATCACTAGAGACGGGCTGAGAAAGTTCTAACTGGGATCCAGGCATAGATGTTGGGACTGGTAGAGAGTCTGGTGCAAGGGAAAGGAAATAAACTATTTTAAATGTAAAGGCTGCCCTAGGAAAATTAGTTGGTAAAATAATTTGGTCCTCTAACATTCTTCCTAGGAAAGCTTGGAAACATGTCTGTGCTACTGTTATTCAGTGACACACAGAGCAGATAAACATCTGACATTTGAACAACATCGGTGTCTTCAGGGTAGTGATCACAGGGAAGAAAATGCCAAGAGCATGATTTTATTCTTGAAAGGCTTGGAAAATGCTTTGGTCAGGTACAGTTAATAGGATCACCTGAGCAAAAGTTGAGCTGCAGCTCCTGGAGCACTAAGATGATTTAGGAAAATGCTGAGCTCTGAGCTGTGTGTGGTCAGAGTAAAGCAAGAACAGGGGAACAATGTGACACACGCACGCGTGACCCAGAAGAAAACCTCCATTGTTGGCTTGACTGCAAAACGATGGCAACACTTGGTGTTGAATAAATGCATCTGGAGGAAGAAGATCAAGTTATGGCTGCATCAGTTTAGCAGTGTGATGTGACACCTCCCTGGAATCCACAAGCACCTGAAACACATATTGCTGTGGTCACTTCACCATATCAATCCTTGCTCCTTCTGAGCTATACATAGGGGTTTGATCCCTAACAGGAACCAGTTGAGTCTCTTAGTAGATTTTGGTAAAACTGCACTTTGTACTTGCTTTGGATATCACAAATCAACACTGTACACAGGATTTTGTTAGCAGTGCAAATTAGGTAACAGTTTCAAGAAAAAAATTATTTATTTTAGTGATGGTCCTTTATATTCTGTTTTACTGATACTTTCCTGCGTGACAAGGATTCACAGGTGTAGCAAACCTTTTGTAAAGTACTTCACTGCAATCAATTTGACTTCATCCAAAAGTGGAGATGCCACAAAAGCTAATCTGTCTAAAAAGTCTATTACCTATAAAATTTTTATTCTGTGTGTCAAAATTCACAGGCATCCTATTGTGCCTTTCTGAAAGGATTTAAAGTTGCAGAACAGCCATAAGTTATGTTGTCCAGCCAATGAATTATACCTTGAAAAAACTGACCTGGCATTACATGGTGTCTGTCAAACTTAGAGCCTCCCAGCTCATGGCTTGTCAGGTTTGATGGGGAACTGGTTAAATGCAGTGTCAGAGCAGGTTACTGAGGGCACTGCACTGAAGGCCGCTTGCCAGTTGGCTGAAGGCCCTATGGTATGTGTCAAATCCAGCAAAATACTGTAAAATAACTCACAATGTAGACTTCTAGTGACTGAGTCATGGGTTCCACTTTTCCATGTTAACACTCTCTAAGTACGGATGAGGAACAAGCAACTCTTCCCAAGCTCTGCCAGCTCTTCACAATCTCCTGCTCCTTGTACACGTCGTGATTCACAAACCACACAGTGATAGCTGGAACCCCCAGTCCACACCTGCAGGACTAAGGCACAATGGGTCACCAGGCGGGCCAGCACTCTTTGTCATGTGGCCTTCTATTCTTTGGCCTGAGGCATTTCCAACGGTGGCCACTGACTCCCAGTCAGCAAACCCTGGGAAGGCCAATGCCAAGGTGGATTCAGGTTCTCTTCCTGATCACTTTGCAGCTGGGGAGCATCAGGACCTCTTCCCCTTCGATGGCTATTCTCACTGCTGTCCCTTGATACTCAGACTCCAGCTGAAATTGTGCTCAGCAGGGAGAGGCAGAAGTGAATAGAATAATTCAGTTAGAAACCAAGTGACAAATGCAGAGTCCTTCTTTTCAAATTTGCATCAAGCCCAACAAACTGTAGTGCTGTTGCCTCTGCCTGACTTCAGGCAGACTGCTCAGCTGAAGACCCACATCATTGACTAAGCAGCTCTTATGCAATCAAGATTCAGATCCTGTTGAAAAAAAATAGACTTCAGCTTTGTCTAAGAGTCACATTACGAGGCAACAAGAAAAACTGTGGATAGAACTCTCCCAGAGCTGCGTGCAGCTGGGGGAATAGCACAGGATTCTTGGCTGCAGAGCTCTTTTCCAGGACATGCTAGCAAAGACAAACAGCCCTGGGCTCTGGTAATCTTCATCCAGCTTGAAAGGAGGCTTTGCAGGCCAGAGTTCAGAAACATCTTCCGTCTCGGAACGCTCGTCAGTCCTAGAGCACATCGACTGCTGTCATAGCATGGAAAACAAAGCCAGAAAACCAACTGTGCTTTTAGGGCCTTTGAACTGCCACGGCTCTAACGACATGCTGCAGAAACATTACGTATAAGATAAGGCATGTATGTAGGTAGCAGCTGATGTGCTGTAAAAGCCTTTGTCTGTGTGACCCTGCGTGTAGCTCAGGCCGTGGTTTTCTCCAGGGGCAGAGGAAAGCCCCTCGAGATGCCCATGCAGACATTAACCTCGCGCTCAGGACACGGGTTATGTAACCCAGCAGTACTGGGGGTTTAACCGTTGCTTCATCCAAAGTGCCCCTTCTTGTTGGGAATTTCACAGTTCAGCACACACTAAATTAATTCTTTTACTAGGTCAGGCCTGGTAACAAGCATTGATTTAAGCAGCTTATTGCAACAGAAGACTAAACACTGTTCCTAAATGGCATCTCTCTGTGATCCTACAGAGGACGGATTCTGCTCCTGCTGACACACCCAGAGACACAGCCGTGCTAGGAGCGTGGTGGAGCAGAGAGATTTGCCGCTGCTGTTCAGTAGCATTTTCAGGGAACACCAAATGTTATTTACTTCCTAATCTTCCTACAGAATATAAAGAATTGCTGCTCTGGGCTATTTCAGAGAGATAATGTGAGTGACTCATTTGAGTTGTATATTGACCTCAGGCACTGTAAAGATATATTTCACAGTGCTTTAAAAACTACTAATGCAGATTTCTGTACTTCTGAAGATCCCTAGAGTGCACTTCAAAGATTTTCCTGAAGTCTTAAACCACACATATCTGGTCAAGCCCCATGTTATTTGTTGTTATTAGTCAAATGCCCCTAATTATTGGTCCTATCATCTTCCAGGCTATATCCCCTACACTAAAGCAGCTTCTTAGTAACTAATTTGCCTAGGCATAACAGCTCTATAAGAACCATATTAATTATAATCAGTGACAGATACATACTAAATCCTGTGTTGAAACATGGGAGTAGTTTCTGTGACCAACTCTTATCTCTAAACCCAGAGCTGAAACCAAATCTCAATTCCCACACTGCTAAACTGTTTAAAGACCTGGATTCAGCAGGTCTGTCTTTGGCTTGTGTTTAATTTTAATAATTCCCCACTACTGTATTTGCATTCTTTTTGAATTTTGAGAGTCTGAACATAGATGCTTTGAAGCAGATTTTGCTAGGCAGGGATAAAGCTTTCACCATGTTGCTTCCATGTATTATCCACTGAGATGCCTGATCATAGATTCTCCTTTCCAGCAGTGAGTTTTAACAACAAGCTTTCTCAGGCTCTGCTCTTCTCCTGCAAATCATCTCTTCGTCCTTTAGGATTCCACAATTCCCATTGCACCCATCTGAGCTCATCCACCTCACACCCAAGGGCCTTCAAATTCCCTCCCTCTCCTTGTCTTTCAGTTATCTTTCAGACTCACCGGATCACAGCATATCAAAATACAAAAATCTCTTTCCTACACAGCCCACTTTCAGGGGACCAACAGCACTTCCATTTCAGTAGGGTGACCCCATCCCTTCACCTGGGCCCCCTATTAATGTGGTTACCTAGCAAAGGTATCACCTGTGTGGCAGGCACAAGATTGAAGCAGACCCACTTGAGGGATGGAAGGAGTGGGTCCCACTGAAAACACAGACCACAGCTCCCTTTTGCCCGAAGTTCCAACTGCCCACCACTCACTGTGGTACTGCACCCCCATGAGGGAGTGCCAGACCTTGGGGTGAAAGGAAGAGATCCCAAAATCAACAAAACATGGCTCAACCACCAGCATTCTGCAGATGAGCAAGGAAGTGCCTACAGGGAATCATTATGGAGAAAATCCCAAAACCCCTTCAGGAAATCATGCTGGGCACCCCTCTGAAATACCTGTATATTAATGCACACAGTATGGGGTATAAACATGAGACAAGAGAGCTAAGAGTCCCAAGACATAAGATCCTGCATGAAAGAAGGATGCAAGAAAGATGGTTAATATTTGAGAAAAACCTACTCCAAGCTCAAGAGCATGCCATGCTAATGCATCCCCCTCCCTGCTCTTCCTCAGGCCACACTATGATCTCAGAAAGGCTCCTTAGGCCACCACCCTCTGAGCAGGTGCTGCTGATGGAGCCTGGGCTGCTACCCCTGTCCTGGAAGCTCACTTTCACCACCACCTGCTGAGAAGATGCAGAGGCACCCAATGTGAGCACTTCACTGAACTCGAGGGAAATTTTTCACAGGGACCTCATACATACCCTTTAGTACGTACATGGTGAGTAGTACATTAGTGTGAATGTGCAGCAGTAAGTGTACTGCAGATGCTCTCTCTTGGCTTCTTAATTATGTTAGGTGTAGTAAGATAGGCTTCTAAGGGAGTTGGTGTGTTTATAGAATACTTTGTTGAATTGTTTAAATTAGGCTATCAATTAAGTGCTGTTAAAACCTTTAGGCCAAAAACTGTTGGTCATGTCTGGGGCTCACTTTGGCAAGGGGATCCACTCTGAATCTTGACTCAGTAGGAGGGGCTCTCTCATTCCCTTTATCCCTACTGTTTTTTCATCCCCAGCCTCCATGTAGATCATTTTAGGTTGCTTTCAGTTTTAGATGAGCAAATCCATTTCCTTCCACTGAAAGCACACAGAGGGGCATATTTTAAGCAAGCTAGCATATGCCTTACTTTTTTTTTCTTTGTTTCATTGGTTGGTTTTATTGTTTTTGTTTTTGTAAAGCATAACGGTACTTTAATGGAATATCTGCAAACATTTCCATTTCTATTTTAGTAAATGCGTTGAAGGAATACTGACCATTCACAAAACCTGAAATGTACTCAGGCAGATTGTGAGAGTGGTAATAAAGACTAGGAATTTAATACTATTCCACTATATAAGTTAATGTTTGTTATTTTTCTAATCACTGCATTACAGAATAAATACAGAAAATACAACTGGGATTGCACAGATTTAAGTATTTATTACAAGAGATGGTAAATCATTATGCTTTCAAGATTTTGTGTAAAATCCACTGAGTTAATTGATTCTCCTTAGATTCCAATGGGCTTTGGCTGAGTCTCCTAATGATATTAAAATCCAGCTGTTATTAAACATCATGTATGCAACAGTATGCAAATGCTGGGATTTGTAAATATCATTATGCAAAAGTTCAAGTCCAATCATGCTCCTCTTGAAGTTTGCAACATAAATTCTGTAGACATCAATAAGAATAGATTTGGGATATCTTTTTAATTGCACTGTATACAAGTATCGACAGAAGAATACAATAGAGTAGTCACAAAATTAAAGAGGCTTCTATGAAACTACAAAGAAGAGCAGCAGAGAATCAATGAAGTAAAAGCAGTATTTCAAAAAATAATAAATCAGACCTGGCAGTTTTGGAAAATGTACTGAAAAAAAACACTAATTAATTGGCACAGTTTAACAACCTAATTTCTAAGTGCACTTCATAACAACTCTCCTTACAAGCTGCTGTTTTCCCAGAAGATGATGACAAAAAGCCTCATTAGAACATCACTGTTTTATAGTGACAGATTTTATTGCATTGCCAGCTGTGAATCTAAAAAAAAAAAAAAAAACAAAACCTCCCCCCTAAAAACTTATATAAAGGTTCCTAAAAACCCTATTTTCTTTTGTAATTGTCAAAAAATAGCAACATAGCACTTCCATGTTTGTGAATACCCACAATTCTATTTTTAAAAAAAATAGAAGTTAAACAAAAGTGATTTTTGTTTTAGCTTCAAAAATAATGTAAAGGAACATTTAAGAACAAGTTATTTCAATGATCAGAGAGATATGTACAATATGATAGATTTGAGTCCAATCCATGTTCATGAACACAGACCTAGAACCTGTTGATCCTGAGTAAGTGTAATTATAAACTGGCAGGAGCAGGCTCTTAGCTTCATCCATTATAAGCTTTCTCACAATCTGTCCTATGCTAAAAAGTGTAGATACAGTATATACTCTGTATACGGATTTATACAAAAGGTCTTTTACAGCTCTAACCCTGTTATTGCTAGGCTAAAAAATGAATATTTTGGAACAAATTACATTAATCATAAAGGGTAAAACTGAGATGCAGCTTCTGATGACTGAATTTCTACTTGAGCCATTTTAAACTGGGTACACTGCAGCCACTTGCGGAGCACAGATGAGCTATTGTTCATTTGTCCTGACCCCTGTAACATCCTCAGGCTGTGATGGTTGACATTGCTCTGGATGGCTTGGAGGCGGAGCTGAAGTCCAGCAGATAAATGCTGTTGAAATGATGCAAAACACTTAGTTTCTTACCTTTAATAGGTACATTAATATAGCAATGTGAAGGGAGGGTATTGGTTTGTTGGCTAGGGAGTTTCTTACACTGCCCCACGTCAAATTTCTTTCCTCCACATCCTGCCCTGTGGTGTTGCCATGAAAGGCAAATGTGTTTACAGACACAACTCCATACTGAGACCAACTCCAAAACTTTTCTTCTCTTCACCAAAAATCTCTTGACTCACAAACCACACTGATCCACCTTCCTCTCCCTTACACAGACGGCCAGATGGTAGTTTTACCCAAGCAAATAGGCTCATAATATCTTCCTTAGAACCCAAATCTACCTCCTGAATCAAGAGTCACAACCCTGATTTGTCAGGGAACTCTCAAGCCCAAGGCACTAAGAAAACCACAGCTCAGGGAACAACCAATCTCAATAAACAGAGAGGAAAGGCCCCAGTGCCTTTCCTGGGTAGAGGAAAGTGTTCCAGAAGGGAAAAGAAGAACAGTACTGACTAGAGGGCAAGAGTCTCAGCAAACGATGCTCTATCTATGCTCACACTTCAGAGCTTCATCTCAACTGCATATGCTACAATTATCTATTTTCACACATCTTATTTCCAGAATTTACAGAAATGTATAATACTAACAATAAAAGGATAAGGTACTAGAAACAACTTACCTTTAGGTTTGACTGTATCATTGGCAACCACATTGGTATGAGCTGCAAGAAGAGGTGCATTTTGTTATTATACAAGTGACTGTAAACATGCTACAGTTACTGTGACACAGAGAAGGACACACCTAATGCATTTAGCCATTTGAATTGGCATGGTCTGAACCACAAATCTGAAAATGTGGTAATTTTAAGTACTTGGAGAAGGTAACTCCCAGATGTAAAGAAGCTAGTTTCCCTTGTCTGTAGCTTGATGAATCATCAGTAGCAATTATTGATACCCTGTATAAGGTAATGATGAAAATACAGAATTAAACTTGTTACAGGAAGTCACTTATTACTTTCCTTGTAAGGGTGTTTCTGTATGTGCAGGTGAGCAATATTGGAGTAAACAGACTAAACATTTTGCATGGTAAGGTATACATCAAGAAATGAAAAAAAAAAAAATGCAGCAGTAGTTCTTAATAACAGGTCATATATTTAAATGGTAACCAACATATTTTAAGCCACTAGTCACATCAGTGCTTCACTGCAGAATGTGAGATATTCTGTAGGCTGGGGAGCACAGGTAAAAGCTATCCAGAATGACAAGGTGAGGAGGTCTGCAAATTTGTCAGCTGTGATTAGACTGGAGTGATATGTATTTCAGACTCCTGCTCTTCAGGGAACTTTTACTTCTGAGGAAGTGTAACATGACAACTTTATGAAAGCCAGAGAAGCATTTCTAGCAAAAGTATTCATGTTTTTCAATATTAATTTAACCATTGAGGTTACTGTTCTAAAATGTTCCTCCAAATGGCATTAAAATTTGCAATTGGCCAATTATGCTACTGGAGCTGCAAGTTAAACCTAATCACTATTGACAACATTAGATAAAGCGCTGCTTCCCTTGTGCAAGGAATGATAATTGTTTCAATTGCAGTGCTCTTTTGCTGGAGAATCATATGCAACTCTGTCAGGATTCATTACTTAGTCTACCACATGAAGAACCATAGTCAAACCTCAGCACTTACAGACAGATGAATTCCAAAGCAGCTGGAACGCAGCCAGATGCAGCAGATGTGTGAGCTCTGTACATCCTTCCATGGGCTCTCACACTAATGAACTGCTTAACAAGATGCAGTCACCACAATCCCTATGTGTGTTTTGTGTTTTTGGTGAGGAGGGAACAGATCTGAGAGGCCAAGCTCCACACCCCACTGCCATCAACAAAACATCACTGATAATTTCATCTGGCACTGATGGAGTTCCTGTGGAGTTAGCCAGTGGTGGCAGGACTGGTGTCAGAACTACATCAAGCAAGAAGGGAAGCCAGGTAGAAAACTTAGGGTACCCCTCTGCATCTGAACCAATTCACTGGACAACTTTTACAGTCAGCTGAGAGAATCAAGCACTTCACATTCAGTTCATCTTGTCCCAAAGCAAGCATCTAAAATAGATCAAGATGAATCATGTCCAAAAATACTGACTGTAAAGGGCACTCATGGAAACGAGCTTTTATCAATATCTCCTCTGGACAAGTCTAAGGTCAGATACAGATCTTTGTCCTCCAGCACCAGTTCTGTCTTGCAGGGTCTGGACATATTTAAGGAAATGAACATTCTGTTGCATTCACAAGCAAGCAAACCCTCTGGTGCTACAGCTGCCAGACAGATAAGTCACACAAGAAGACATTTTTATGGAAGCACTTGAGTTTTGTTAACTAATCCTCAGCCAGCCTCTTCTTCACAAAGGAAGACTACAAAACACTAGTCAGAAAGAAAGCTGGAAGAACAGAGTGCTGTCAGACACTATCAAATTTTTTGAGTTTATATTTTCAACAGAACTATATTGATTCCAGTTTAATTTTTAAGGGGAAACCAGGCTGTAGAACAGGCTGGTCATGGTGCTGTTCTGGCTCTCCAAATCTGCTGCCTGCCCAGCTCTCTAAAAAGCTACACAGCAGCTGCTGGGGCTGCCCAGAACCCTTGGGTCTCTGCAAAAAGGCCTTGAGCTCTTCTTGTCTTTACTGTAGGCTCCCAAGTTCCTCAGAGATACATCTGATGGTCAAAGATGTGACCAGCAAGGTACTTGTCTCCAAGACCAATGCCTAACCTGGTATGGCCACTTTCTCAGTTCCTCTGACATAAAAAGCAGGAGAAAAGTTCAACACTGTCATTCCACTTCACAGTTGCTGAAGAAGAGATCGTCTCAAATCTGATTTTTTAAATTAGAGAAGCCACTCACTGGTTCCTGTGTGAATAAGCTTTGCACCGCTGCCTCTCTGAAGGACTTCAAACATACAGTAAGTCCCTAAATCATGGCACTTATTTTTCAGATCTACAATAAATATTTTTACAATCAGTTAGTTCTGAAAAAAAAAATAGTAATCTGGAATTATGAATCCTATAGTAGTGTTATGCATGTATATTTTTCATGCAGGATTTCACTTTAGGGCTGAGTAAAGGGGATTTGGTCACCCAAATTCTTCTCTTCCATCTCCCACCCACTAAACATAAAAGCTTAGCACCTTAACTCAGAGTTCCACAGTTTTATGAGCTTGATTTTATAGTAACAACAATGTCCTTTTAACCTGACTTAGCATTATATTGATATATGCTCTCAAACGTAACCCCCTGAAGGCATTCATTTGATTTGTGACAGGGATTTGGCCCTAAAGGCCTCTCTTTTCACAGCTTTAAAGCCACTCTTCATCTTTGTCAAATTCTGAACATCCTGCACTGGCTAAAAGAGAAGCCCATATGTCTTTCAGACAGAGCCATAATCACTTTAACATCCCTTAGTGACAGAATTTCTGTAGTGAATCAAGCCATTACAAATCTGTATTTTCACAATGAGTGTGAATATTTTCATGTTGACATAAAGACCTTCAATTTTAGCTACTTTATTTTCAATTCTTGCTTGATCATAAAAGACTGGAGTAAAGCAACAGTCAGAAATTTCCTTTATGGCAACAGAAGAACTATGTTAACCTTAATTACTTATGTGGAAACTCCCTTGCACTGGGAAAACATAAAAAAGGATAGTAAAATTGATTTATGCTTGTGAGACTACCTCAACCCTTCTGCAAACACTGTGATAACAAATGGAAGACTGACTATGGATTTCCAAAGAAACAACTCATATACATATAATAACAAGAAAACCACTGTGGCAAAAAGTTTTTGTCATCCACCTAAAAGAATGTGAGGCTCAGAACACAGAGGAGATCTGCAAAGGACCTATGATGAGTAAAAGATACAGAATGGCTGAAAATTCAGGCAGTAGCTAGAGGTTCTCAAAGTCAGTGACATTAGTTGTGTCTGTTAGAGGAATAAGATCATTACTGACATTAGTGGCAATGGAAAGAGGAAGTAGATTAGATGTTCATTTAAAAAAAATCAGGAGATCTTGAATTTGAGATTGTGGTCTGGTCTTCTTACCAAGGATTTTATTTTCCAGAATGCTCTGCTAGGGTATATTGTGGCATTAACATTCAACCTCAGTTTCTTCCACTCTCTCTTTTTTTGAGTGGGAGGGAAAACACAGGACAATACATTTAGAAATCAGAATAATCAGGCAATATAATTTAATAAATATTCATGGTATGGTATGCCTACCTTTACAAAGATAGTAGAGTTGCATTCTTGTAAAGCCTCCATTAAACTGATCACATGCAGGCACACCATTTCCACCATCTTAGAAAAGAAAAATCAAGCATAAAACCAAATTAATATCCAGCAGAACAATGTAGTAAGATAAGCCAACAGCCTCTAAGAAGGATCTGCCTGTATTTGCCAGGCAGTTTATTGACCACTGACACACAAGATTAAATATTACATGAGCACATATGGAATGTTTTTCTTTATTTAGTTTTACCCGAATGTGGTAACATCTATCTGTTAAGTATTTCAACCCTTGATGTATTTTAATTCTTACCACACATCAAAACAAGTTGTCTTTGGCTTTGTTCTTTTCAGACCTCATGAACTGTTTTTTATGTCTTTGCTATGCAATTCTCATCAATCTGTGTGTCAGAAATTGGTATTTTTATTTATTTAATCCTTGAAAATTAACATGCTCACAAAACCCATCTTTTTATCCCCCATCAAAAGACAATTTATTGTTTTCAACTGACAGCTAGTCCATAATTCTTCCATTTTGTATCATAATGCATGACAGATGCAACTATCAGTTATTTGGTAGCAGACAGCTTTTTATGTTTTATATTGTGCAAATTCACAGGTACAAGACAAACATCCTGAGCCAGCAATGACTATTTACAGTGCCTGTCTAAACTACATGTAAATTCCCCTTGATAATAATAAACTCAGCTTTTATGTTGTGCTTTTCATCTTCAAAGTGCTTCACAAACACTAACTAACCTCACAACACCCCTGTGAGACAGGCAAGTATTATTATCTACATTTCACAGAGCAAGAGCTGAGGCAGAGAGCTTAATAACTGTGGCTCTAAAGCTACATAATGATATACTTTCAGAGAAAGGATTGGAACTTGGGACTTCCCAGTCATATTCTTGTCCTAGGACTTGACAAGAGGCTTTTGTGTCTGACTAAACAACTGGCTGGTTGGAAACACAATGCACACTTCCTGTTCCTTCAAATGGAGCTTCCTGAACTACTGTTCCCAGCAATGGCTTGTGAACCACAGAGACCCCACCATGTCAGAGGCTAAAATGTCATCTAGGGACAGCTTTAGGTGGCTCTTGCCTGATATGGAAAAGACATAGGAAATAATAACTGGCTAAGACTTTCAATTGCAGCCCATGCAATTGCAATTAAAAGGGCAAGGTCCATACCTGCCTGGGATGGAAGATGTTTCACATGGGGAAAGGGGAATTATATAAAACAATTTCCATACACATAGCAGATCTACATTTAAAAAGAAAAAAGAAAACCCAAACAAACCAGGAATGAAAACCTTGGTAGCAGCAAACCTTAAAAACCCAAACCTTGAGACCTAACTTAAGAGGAATGCGCCGTGTACAAAAATGTTTCCTACTCAAAGCTAACATCAGGCTCTCCAGAGCCAGAACTACTAGTGAACATCCCAGTTAAAAAGTTTTGACCTATCATAACTATCTGGGATGTAGGAAATACAACAGGCCTTGCCCATCAGAAAGAAGCTTTTAACCCTAAGCCTGCAGGCACAGAGAATCATCAGTCAAGGGTAAGCAAAGGAGCAGCTACAAGAGGGCTGCTGGAAGCCCTCTGGGTTCTTATTGCACAAAGTTGCTCCAACAGAAGAGAGTATTTGGGATAAACAAACAATCAAAGGTTATTTCCAAGCAAATGGTATGGATGATTTCTGGACACAGTGAACATTTCCCTTTTAAATCTTATCTCTAGAGATGCCTCCTTCCAGTCATTCATTACTCAAAAATGTTTCAAGAGAGATTTATGTAGCTTATTTTTGATGAATAACCCATGAATTATGGGTGGCCAATTGTCAGCAGTTGAGTGTTTTTTCACCATCACATGGTAAAAAATAACCAAACGGATATTCACAGAATTATCCTAGAACAGTTCATTTGTGCTGTAAGGCAGAGTCAGATAAAACAACACACCACAGTTAAGAGCAGGAATATATACAAAATGAGATGTGATACAAGGAGCTCTTAATCCAACAAGCAGCAACTCAAGCTCCTGATGCTATTTCAGGTAGATTCTGGCTGGATCCTGTTTCAGGTCCACTGTGAGGTTAAATCACTGCTAATTAGCTATCCCTTTAATTTCTCAAAAGCATCAAAGTCATTTTATGATGTTATTCATAGTCTGTTATATTCCACTGAAACAGAGCCAAGCCTCCTCTGAGTTTAATCTGTACTAAATCTGTCTGCAGCACCTGACTTACCACTTTGTTATGTGCCATTAGCTGCAGGATGCTCGGTGTCACTCGGCTCCAGAACTCCAGGGCTGTGAGGATTGCTGTAAAGCTAAATTCGTTCTGATTCTGGACTGTCGGAGCTACTGCTGTTTGTTCACAATACACTGTCCAGAGCTGAGCAAATATAAATGCATGGAACAGGGAACACATGTGCAGAACAGATGTCTGTAGAAACAGAAAACAGAAGAAAATGTTTATTTAAATAACTGTATTGGGATACAGTGCAGAGGCTTTCATTCCCTGTCACGTGTCCCACTGTGCAGTTTTGCCCCTCACTTTCCCACGTTTCCCTCCCATTAGGAACTTGATAACATCTTTTCCATGTTTAAAAAACGGGTTTATGTTTGTAAAAACTGCATTTGCAAATATGCTCCCATGCCATCTAAGTGCCTGGCATTAAGGTCAGTCCCTTTAAAAGAAAGTTAGTTTTGCAAAACAGGTGTTCAGGACTACTTCTGAAACTTTCTTAATAGAAATCGCCACTGCAATCTGTGGAAGACCTGAAGGCTCTGGCACATATGAGTCCACTTCAGAACCTGAAAGGACAGTTATCATAAAAAATGCATGATTTTACATCTGTTCTGTTAATCTGTCATCCATTTCTGCTTTGCTGGGACTGTTCATAATCACAAGGAAACAGTCAAGGAAAGAGAATTCATTTTGCGTACTCAGGCATGGCTCCGTGCTAATCCTTGTTATATATCACAGTGTCTGAGCCTCCAGGACTGCTGGAAATTAACCACTTCATTACAAGAAAGATGCTTCTGGTCAGAGATGCTTTCTCAGCTTGCAAGTGCAAGAGGGATTCATGCTCTGTGGCAGTATGACTGCACCAAACATCGCAATGGTTGCTTGGTAACTGGAAAGAGGTATTTAAAAGTGTAAAAAAAGGCCAAAAAAATGGATGGGAAGCACCAGTGTCTTGGCTGGGTGGAGGAAAGAAAAGAGGATTTTATGTGTAAGATAAATGTGTGATCATTCTACTTCTGTCACTAACAAAAACCTGGTTGGTGTAAGACTGCTGCTATATTTGTGTTAAACTACTGTCACAAATGTCTTATAATCTGTAATAACTCTTCTTGTCCTGAACACTTGAAGAAATAAGTTGTGCTTGAATCATCACTGTTTGTAATTATTTTGATCATAAAATTATTTACATGCTATACAATGCAAGAATAAATAACTATCTGAGAGATTTGCTATAGAGACGGTCATTGCTAAAGCTTCAATTTGGAATTCAGTTTTTCTTTCCTCACTCCTGCGTTCAGACATTTTGAAACAGCCAAACCTCAAACTTAAGTGTACTAATTTCATCAGTCTTCTAGGCATGTAAGAAAAACAGTACAGGGATTTCTTTCCTTGGGTCCTGGGTTTTATTAAGCTTTTACCCTCCTTTTATCTTACTAAAAATAAATGTTTGCAAAAAGGCCGATACAAAACACATCTCTACTTAAAACAGATAATCCCTTACCTTTGATTGCTCTGGAAACCCAATCAGAATAACAATAAGGTGGTCAGCAATTTGTGAACCTGCATCCAGTGGAATAGGCATGCAAGATGATGGAGAATTTGGACAGACAACATTGTGTGTCAGAGACCCCAGAAGTAGCCAGGACAGCAAACGAATGTGTGAGACACATTCTATGAACTCTTTGGGCCTGTCAAGAAAGAGCAGATTTTACAATGATACTAAGTTTTCTGGCTTTCCCCAAAATATGGAGTCTCCTTATGCACATTTGGCAGGTGCAGTCTCAGTGTGCTGGAGACACAGATCATTGGTACAGCTCATGGGAAGATTCCAACCACACAGAACTTGCTGGCCTTGACATACCGTATACAAGTCCAATAGAACCTATTTGGTGGGTCTAAGAAACAGTCTCTATAAAAGGTTAAAGCATTCACAGATTCATTGCTTCCATATAGAATGGGTTTTTTACACAGATATCAGATGGGAAGGATTGCCCAAATGGAAATCCTCGTCCCAGCTCCCCTGGACACCACACAGCTGCCTTACCTCCACTGTGTTCCACCTCTCCACTGGTAACATGGAGGTAATTTCTGTTCTTGAGCATCTCCTTGCACATTTGGATTGTGTTTTTGAGGGCAGGAACAATGCTTTTTTGTGACATTTAAGTATTTGTCCACCATCTAGTGCAGTGTCTAATTGCAAAGCAGTGTGCCTAGATAATCTAATAAGGAAGAGCCCTTTACTGGTGCCATTTTGTCCATCCCTTTGCGGCTTCCAAGCCCTGACTAAATACTCATTTGAATTCATAGGCACAGGAAAAAAATAATTGTTTTTTCATCAATAAATCACTATTTACTAGGCCACTCTCCTTGCTGGTTTTACTTTCTAATTTGATGTCATTGTCAAAGACTCATATTACCCAAGAGGCATTCCATTAATTTTTGGTTTTTAATAAAATCTGATACAATGCTCTTCCTCAAGTCCCTACAGGATCTTAAAGTAACTCATTACTTTCAATTCAAAACATGTGTTCCTTTTTTTTTTACATATAAGAAACTAAAGTGCAAGGATTTAAGCATTCCATTATTTCCAAAAGTAGATATGCTCCACATAAATGCACATGCGGGTGTATCTAAAAGGACTGGAGCCTAAACAGCTTAGTCCCCAGAATCCTGGACAGTAATCTGGGACAAAGCTGGGACAGGAACACAGGTTTGTTGAAACATAGTCCAGTTGCCTACATTGAAAACAGGTCATTTGTTGTTACTGTAACACAAAGGACAGTACTCCCCTTTTTTTTTAGAAAATAAAACACTGTACATCAGCATTTCTCTCAGTGAAAAGGGACAGAAAACATGTCTTGAGCAGGATTTCTCTCATTTAACTTTAGCCAGGTGAACTTTGTAGTTTATCATACTGATGTACGTGTAGGCCTACACTTAAGAGTTCTCACTCATTTGTGCTCCATAATTTCAAAGGCCATTTCCTGTTGTATTGTCTATAATTCAGAGAATATTATCTGTAATTCTAGGACTGATCAAGTGCCTGTGTGCTTTTCACTGTCTGCACCTAGACCAAGAATCAAGTTAATTTCCAGCGTTACTCCAGTCAAGTCCCTGGAGTCACCTCCACTATCCCTTTGGCATGTACTTTAAATATTATATTGACAAACTCCTCAGTTAAAGATCAGGGATCTGCTGAGAAGCTGTTTCAATGTCCCACTGCCACCATTTCCTACTGTGGGTTTTATCTATGGAATCTGGCAATAAAAACATAATTTTGTGAAGATTTCCAACTCATTTTAGTATTCCATTTTGTGTAAAAGTGTTCTCACCCTTGTTGCATTGCTGAAGGAGGATGGTAAAGCCAAGGCAAATACCGGATCACAGCTTTGTTGTCCCTGTGGTTCCCCCGGGTGATTTCCATAGCAGCAATCTGAGCTAAACCAACTTTCAGATGTCCACCAAATGTGTCTTCATGCAGTGGCTGAGAGCAAGTCTTCATGTGACTCTGCAAGGCAAAGATCTGATTTCCTACCCAAAAAGAGTATTTTGCTTGAACTAAGTTCTTCCAAAAACCAGCATATTCTATTTCACTCCCCTTCAATTCCTTCCCAGGATCTCTAACTGTGTCTACAAAACAAAGCTCAGAAATAGATTTTTAAAAATTCTCCAATCCCTCTATTAGTAACACCAGTGTGATGCAGAACTTTCCACAGAGGGCCACAATTCCAAGAGGCCATAATATAATAATATAAAGACATAATATAAATTGGGCAAAATGTATAGGAAGCTTTTGTATCAGCAAACTCAACAGCTGATAAATACAAACTAATATTTGCATATCCAGAGAGCTTAGGTAAAAATGAAAGAATCCAACCATTTAACAAGATAGCATCTGGGCAGGAAATGCCTTCCATGTGCAATATTCCATTTACATGTTCAGAAAGAAGCTCTCACTTATTCTCCAGAAATATGACTATATTGCACTAGTCAGCTATATTGCACTATTCAGTTACAAATGCCTTTAAGCTCTGGCAATAAAATGGCCAAACCTCTCACCAAGAAACACTCAAATATTTATGCTTGTAAAGATAATTTATTCTGCTTTGCCAGCTTTAAGGGATGTTTCATTCCTGCTTCTTGAGATACTTCTGTATTTCTACTCAGCTAACTTTGCATTACCTTCTGGTACTAGACTGTAACAGAACACATGCTGACTGCAGTTGCTTGCTTAAAAGGAGAGCCATATGCTTCACACAAGAAAATCAGGTCATCAGTTATCCAATTATCATAACAGGATAAAAATCAGTGAACCAATAATATTTTTGTAACAGATAAGTATCCAACCACAGAAACTTACCCTCTCAAATTGCACTTACTTAAAGTCTCTTGGAAGAGAAAAAATCCCTATGTACCAGCATGAATATTTAATGACTTTGTTATACAGACAGGTAAAAGGATAGACAGTTATGCAGGCAGGTATATTATAAATCTTAAAAAATGGTGGAATTTTCTAAATAAAATCCTGCCAAGCTTTACCAATTAAGATGTTAGTTCAAAGGGAAAAAGAAACCATAATAAACTGAACAGAAACAGTACACTGAAATGAGATTATCTTGAGAATTAACATTTATACCTTTTTTATAGTGCAGTAGTTCCTAATATACAAGAGTGAAAATAATTAGCCTCTTTCAAAGAAACTATTCTTGGATACACAAAAGAAGACATTGGATATAAATAAACAACTTTAACTAGGTCTGTTCTCTGAAGCCCTGCAGAAAGTAGATATTTCCAAATTTGAAAACCAACATTTGAAAACCACCTTCTGCTGTTGGGATTGTTACTGGTCATATAAGTCATACAGGATTCTTTGTTAGCTATAACCCCAGATGCTGCTGATAATACACACTTGTCATAAGAAATTGTACAACCAGATGATCTTAGGACTAATTTTCTAGGGAGTAACACTTCTGTTAATGAACCCCAAGCAATGTAAGTAAATATATTAAATGAGCTTGCAAGAATCTGAATCCAGATGTTGTGAATTTTTTGAAGTTCTGACTATTTGTAAACATAGAAATGCTTAAAAATATTTTCTCAAACATCTTGAAACCACGAAGTAAGTTTTATCTGTTTAAATAAAAACTGCCTTTTAATTTTGTAAGACCAAAAAGCTTATTCTTTTCAATACATAAAATTATGGTCATATTTGACTCTCCTATTAAGCTAATTTTGTCCTCAGATTCCTGTATTACATGGCTAAATCAAATCAACGTGGAATTTCTGAGACTTGGGAAGCTTCTTGTCCAATTTCAAAACATGAAAGGGAAAAAATGGGTAAAAGTTTTAGTTCATGTTCTACCTATATCCATATATAAAATTTCAAAAAATAAACAGTCCCACTGAGGATAAGAAGTAATCATCAGACTTCAGCACTCTAAGACCAATTCAAAAAGTCAGACTACAGCTCAAGGGAGAGGAGCAGAAGGAGAAAGTCCAAATGACAGAAAGTTTTCTACAGAAACATTTTACACAGGGGAGAGGATACCTGCAAGTATTTATAAACAAATTTTCCCCATTCCTGGTTTCAGGTAAGCTGATTTTTTCTTCCTGTGGAACTAGCAAACCAGATGTATCTCTTGCCTCATTTATGATTCATTTGCATACCTAATCTGAAAGCAGTTCTGAACTTTAACAGAAATGGGTGAATAACTTAAGAGGATAGAGTGGGAAGGCAATCCAATTCAACTTCAAATGATTAATTACTTTGTGCTTTGAAGTAAGTTTCTACTCCAGAATAACAGGCTGCTTCCCTTAGACTATTTTTTTTTTAATTCAAAGGAATTCATGGCCAACAGGGTAAGAATTTAGGAAAAGGAATATTTTGTCCAGTAAAATACAGTTACAGAGAGTTTCAAGACACAAGTTTCAGTTTAGCTGGGATTCTTCTTCCGTTGTGGTAAGTATTATTAACATGCAATATGGTTTCCTCCCTGGGGTACAAGGTGGGTTTGAGGGGCCAGAGGGACAGTGAACAAGTGAGTGCGTGAGAAACTAGTAGGGTAAAAATTCTCATCTCATTGCTTCATAAATGAACTTCAGAGCAGCAATGTTACTTAGGTTACTCATTTTTCAAAAGATCTTAGAGAATTTCCATTCTGTGGGAAATTTAATAGGGACATGAAGTTCCTCCATGAAACGAGAATTTTAGTTTTTGATTAGCTAATGATTACTAGATCTTTTTATGAAATGCATTCCTAAATAAATGACAGAAGTAAACATAAACTAAAACATAAACTAAATAACAGAAGTATTTTCCTATCACTCCTCTTAAAAATTTGTCATCCAACTAATATAAAGAAACCAAAATGCAGTTTGGACTACAACTGTAAGAGCCATTTGGTTTCCCCCCACCTCAACAGAATATAACCTGACAATGAAAACAACAGCATCCATTAGGAAAAGGACACCCCCTTTTTTTAGGTCAATTACTGCATTTTAATTACCTCTGAACTTCCAATAAATTTACGTGTCTGTTTGTATCGATAAGGGTTCCTCCACAGGAGTGTACTTAGTTGTACACTCAAGGGAAGCTTTATGCTTCCCTGGTTATATTAAACACAATTACTTCTCATAGTGATTTTGGTATGACATTTGCTTATCATCAACATTTCAGAAAAATCATGCCTTCACTCCTATTGTGTGCTTGCAATATTAGAATCAGCCTCCATTTCAACATCACATAAGCTATTTTTTACTGATGCTACAGAAGTCTCTAATCTGTAACAGCACTAATATTTTTTTACAAGAGAAAGAAAAAAAACCTGTCAGTCACCCTCAAATACTTCCTACTGTGTCTCCCAGGCAGGTTCCTTACAGAAAAAATATTTTTGTCAAAAAAACTCATACACTTTAGATTAATATATGCCAGAACCAACCTTCAACTTGGTTAAGGTATGCATATCTGCAATGAAATCCAGCACTTCCCCAACATACTGCCTCATGCATTCCATTGCTGCTGTTCCACACTAAAACATAAAAGAAATAAGTTTAAGTACTGGGTTTTGCTTCACCAGAATACAATTAGTCTGTCTCAAATTCTTTATTTTACTTTTTAGTTAGAATGATTAGGAATAGGTATTCTTTGATGTCCTTCCTCTCACTGTATTATCTCCTCTTATCTGATTACAGTATGAGAAGATAGCCCAGCTGCTGTAATTCCTTCATGCAACATAAAATACTCTTAATCTATGGCAGCAATAAAAGACCAACTGATAAAACTTTCAAGAATATTCTTATCACATCATCCTGAAATTTACAGTGGTCCAGAATCAAAGTCTTAAAAACTCCATGAGAATTGAACAACACAGTTTTTCAAGCAGCTGAGCATTTCTGCAATTGGAACCAATCAGTTACAATCAAAGAGAACAAAATTCAGTCACAGGCACAGATGCCCTTATTTCACACTAATCACAATGGAAAAACAGTTTAAATAACTTCAGGCCTTTATGTGTAAACACCACTAAAATGAGCATTACTGAAATGTATTATGCTTTTTCCTTTACGCAAAACCGAATGAATATTTCTTGTGTATTCCTGAAGAAAAAGTATTCAAAATACAGCATCTTAATGGCACTTAAGCTATACAGTGCTCCAGTTAGATCTATAAGCTTAAAGGTGTAAGCTCATAGAGAAGCCACCTGTGCCAGAGCAAAAACAACCTCGAAGGGAAAACACAAGGATTCAATGTGGTACCTGCTGTATTTGTGCACTACAGATTTTCATAATCCTTTTCCTAGAACAGTGAGAAATGTGAATCTGGCCCTCAGCAAGCACAAGATGTGCCTGAGGTGCATAAAGCAGTCAACAGAACAAAGCTGTCAGATTAAATAAGGGCTTTGAATAGATCAGAGAGCCCTGCAGGGAAGCTTTCCAAAGGTGATGCTACCAACCTACTAGGTATCACATAAACCTCTGTTTATATGTTAATAGTCTGAGGTGAAGAAAATGCTACCTGAATTCAACAGGAACTATGGATGCCTCATTCTTAGGGGCCAACTAAAAGAAATGCTTAACTTTTGAGGCTAAAGATCACATTATTAAATTAGATATCTTTTTGAAGTCACCAAAACCTACTTTATCCCAAGTCATAGGCTCAGGGCAGAGCACTGCAGTAAAGTCTACAGAAGAAAACTACTGTTCTTTGACCTCTTTTTGATTACCTGCACTTTGAAGCATAGAAGCTGATTATCCTATCTGAGCATACAAATGAACTAGATTTAGTTTTAGTCACAGAATTATTAAGCCACAGTTGAGTTTTAGTGGCTGAAATTTGAAAGAGTGCTAGCATTCTATATTTAAACAACTGACCTGGCCACTCCTCATTTTTGTATGTTCCCTTACTATGCCACCTTCTGGGTTTTCAAATGTTGTTCCTGTCAGTTCCCATGACAGAATAAAAACCAGTAAAATATGGTCATTGGGAACCCTGTCAGTATATCCTCCATCCAGTTTATGTGCACTAAGGATTCGACCTGGGTTCTAGAATATTGAATAATAGAGTTATGAAAGAGACTACACTCCAATCTCTGAAAATAAATGCTCAGTTGCACAAGACTTCTCTCTAACAATCTATTCTGTTTCATGCAAGCAGTAGGCAGCCTAATTTTCTATGTTTTCTTCTGAAATGATCATGTTCCTATCACACCTTATAACACCAGTATTAGTGTATCTATTCAAAGCAAGTATAAATTAAAATATCCTGTTGGGAGGAAAGGTATTATTAAAGATTGGCATTTAAAAAATCACGCACTTCAGAAGATACATGGGAAAAATCCTATTAAGTCATCCCTAAAGCTGACACACACACAGGGAAACAAGTTTTCCTCACTCAGCTTGTAAAGCAAACCTTGGCTAACCCTCTTCCATCTGCTTGGGTACTCAGTCACATGTGTCATGGAACAAGTCAAGACCTCCCATTGTGCTACTTCCTCCCATATTCACCAGGTGCATATTCAGCGCCCAGGCAAGGAGTACTTGTAATTTAGCTACACTCATCAGCAGGCTATAGATGAATGACTTAAACATTGCTAGAAAAATACCATTAGCTCCCTTCTTTAATCAGATAATCTTTTATGAGAATGGAGGCAATGGCTTGTGGCTTTCCATCCTTCTACCACTTTTGGATGCATTCAGCTGGTCTGCTCCCCACTGAGAATTGCAGATCTTTGATTTGTCTTTTTAAGCACAGGCTCCACTAAAGTCAGTGAAAGGTTATCAGTGAAAGCAAGGGAAGCAACATCAAATTCAGAAGTTTTCCACTGTTAATAAAAAGAATGAAGCATCTCAACCTCTGCCTGTAATCCATCTTGCCAATCAGAGGAGAAATGAAAAGGAAAGAGTATTAAAATGAAGCAAAGCAGGCTGAATAAGATGTATTTTTTAAAAAAATCAGAACAACAGAACTAAGGAATGGACTTGGGTTCAGTACTTACTCCAGGCATTGAGGCAATCATCTGTTTATGTAGGATTGTTGACTCAGCTAGTTTTGTTCCAGCATCTGCACAAACAAACTAAGAAGAAATTAAAGACAAGTTATTTTTAATTATTTTTTGAGGAACTTGAAGACACTAATAATTTATTCATTATTTCATTAAAATCAGTTCAGATCTCGTCTTGCTTTTATTCATAGTAATTTGCCTTTAGAGATCTCTTTCTTTATAAACAACCTACTTAACTCACCATTATAAATGAGATAATTTTGTTGAAAAAAATCTGACTTTAATGTGTTTAACACATATGCTGTGCAGAAGCAATTTGAAGAATATTGTGTAACAAATCAGACTTTCTCTATGAAAAAAAATATATATTTGCTATTTCTTCCATTTATTCCTCTCATAAAAAAACGAACCATGACAGAGAAGGATAAGGCAGGATGCCATATTCCTCATTGTGATATTATAACATGTCACAGAAGTTCTACAGTGATGAATTATATGAAGAGTTTTGAAGTTGACAACATACTAGTATGGTGTGGTATAACTTCTGCACAATACTACATAAGCAAGCTGTTTCTGAGACATGGTTATGCTATTACAGTAGAATATCTCTCATTGCTTTTCTTATGCTTTTATTTTACCTTTTTTCTTGTTTCTTTTTGTTTCCAAATCCCTTGACCTAAAATCTCCAATATCCACATCATTCATACATTAAACTTGCTAATGCTGTTATTTAATCATTATAAACTTCAATAATGCATTGGACACCCTGCAAATGATTTGCTTGTTCCTACAACTTCTTGTCCTAATTATATCTGCACTTGAACAATTTTTGTCCATAGTGATGCAATGTAACGTTCTAAGAAAGAGCAGACAGAAAATAACTGTCAACTAAGGTCTAAGCCTTAATCTTCCTTCTGATTAAAAATTAATTGATACCATAGTACTTTCACAAACTGAGAGAGATATTGACTACCATATTTTGTGATTGTCTAATGCATACATGTTAGCAGAACTCTCAATAACTGACTGCTCTTCATGAAAGTATTTAAAAATATCCTTTACAGCCCTAGAATTTAATCTTACACTTCCATAAGCTTTACAACAAAACAGATCAGGTACACTGAATCTTAGAGACTGACTGAACAAGCAAATTCTAAAGAGACACCAGTACAATCTGAAGTCAATGGAAATCCTGAAGATGTGTGCTGATGAAATGTGAGCAGGAGAAAAGTACTGGGAAACAAAATGCTGTGTGAAGAAGCAGTTCCTATGGAAACCCATGGAACAGCAGCATGTACATGATGGCTTTCATTTGCTAGGACAAATCAAGAAGACAAGTCTTTCTGTACCCTTTATCATCCACAACTCCTATGCAAAGATTGGAGTGATCTGGTTAAAAATTCTCATTCTTTGTGAAGTGGGACAAAGTTAACTCTCATCTTAGCCTTAATGTCACCAGTGACACTGATGGCACTATATAACCTGGATAAACGTGGGTGTCAAATGTACCTTTCTAGGAACTCCTTTGTTAGTCAGCCCACGACTGATCTATCATTAAATTAAAGTGCTCATAGCTTCTTTGTTATCTGGAACAGTTTGACAGAATCTCTGTATTCTGTGTGCACTGTCTGTATAGAATCTTGCATACAGGCTAACATGTCCATGGAGACATGACTATTGGAAATTAAAACCATTTCCATTTGGTGCTGTGTTAACTCTGCTATGTCTTTATTCATTCAAAAGCATACAATTTGAATTAATATCGTAGTGGATTTGTGTGGTAAAGAAGTGAACCAATCCCTTAATTCTATTAATGGCACCAGAGAACATTTGAAAAATAAGAGACATATGCATTTTTACTGGTAGATTTTATTTAAATTTCTTAAATTACAGTGGTGCTTAAGATGGGCTTAGTGGTTACTATGGTACTGCAATTCCAGAGGCTGTTGAGTGATTCAGACCACATACTACTGAGAGCTGCCAATTTACAGTCAATGGGAAAAGCAGTCATCATGCCTCCAGTAGGCATCTATGGCAGATGGTCTGAATACAACCCCTATTCTTCACGACTGACTGCATAAAAACAGAAGCTGGCTGCTTTGGATAGCAGGAAATATGAATCACTTCATCAGCCTCTGAAAGAGAGACATCATAAAAGACATTTATATCCACACTGTATGCTGTTGTGTAAGGTATGAATACATCCCAAAGTGAATACAGCATATGGGAACAGTGCTAGGAGGAAAACCCAGGCAAATACCATTTTATCTTTATGAGGTAAGGTAATGTAAGAGAGAGTTTTGCTTACTGGGTCTCTCAGGCAATTGACTCAATATGAAGCACAAGTGTAAATCAGTTAAACCCCACTGCCAAAACTGACATGGCCTGTTTGCATTCTCAAATGACACATTCAGGAAGGACTAGACACGGGGATTGTCATGCTTTGGGGTAGCCACAGGACTGAACTATAGGAGTAATGCAGAATAATTGCTTTATTCTGTAATACAGGAAAAATCAGTTCAAGTCAACAAAAATCAATCTACATGGTATCAAGGTGCCCCACTGCAGCCATAAGACAGAAAGAGGTTGGTGGTTGTTATGTGATGGTATTGACTGGGACTGAAAAAAGTAAGTTTGAATTTAATAATAATTAACAAAAAAAAAAGACAAACTTGTGCTTTTTAACTTAAATGGATTTTAAAAAACAACCCTTAAGCATCAAAAGAAAGAAAACCCCATGCATTATTCTCCCCTTCCCAACTTCTTCCCCTAACACTGATGGCATAATAATTGTTTTCAGAGTTATCCTAACTGTCGTATTATTTAATTTGTCAGTATTATTTCTCTGTCAACTGGCAATCACTTACTTACTATGAGTAATGTATCAGTACTCAAAAGAAAATGAGTCCATAGTAAGCTACATGAAGCTCTGACCCATCATGGGAAGGGGGAAAGAATGAATAGAGCTGTGGTGCTGGGAGCACTGTGAGGGATCTAGGTAATAAATACCTCACCTGGACCTTATGAAGTGCTGTTATGCTGGTCCCCTGTAATTTTAAGTTTCAAATTTAAGTTCCTAACATATCATTGTTACCTCATTGTAAACAATGAGAGCCCACTACCTGTGATTACATTTGAGGGACTTCAGCAAATTTCCGTGGGACAGGCTTGTGATGCCAAACTGTGCCTTCTTGGAGGCAGAAGTTTTCACAAGCCTGTATCTTATTTCCTCATATTTTCCAATGGTAGCTTGACTCCACAGAATGAAAGCAGCAGAAATATTGTCAATGTATTCTTTGCTGGAAAACTACAGGTCAAAAGAAAATGGCCTTCAGGAAGTGGAGACAAGCTTACTGCCAGAAACTGAGTTGTGGCCACGATGAACTAGCAGCCCTTCTCACACAAGCTGGTGACAGGGTTTGAGGCTAGGATATGAAGACAAGGCAGCACCAGGGGCAGCTGCCCCAACAGGACATGATATAAAACGCAGTGGACTCAACCATATGGGTGCCTTCCAATTCAATATATATTCTGTGATCTTCAGTACATCAGCAGTGATGCACAAGTCATTATCATTATGAGAAATTTGGATTCCAAATTTAGTTTCTTAAATTTTAATGTAGGAGCCTAAATCTATGCACCAGTGCATACAAATGCAACTGGATTTGGATTTAAAAAGTTCTTGCTTCCCCAGACATTGCTGGTACTTTCTGTAACCATGCTGGACTCAGTTCTTCAGCCTCTGCCCCACTCCTGAACCTGGGCCAAGACAGAATCAGTATGAGAATTACATCAGAATTTCCTGTACCTGCACCAACAGCAGCAGATTCATGTCTGGTAAGGGCGACTTTAACTTGAGTGCTTGCAGTAACTCCAATATAACACAGCGTGTCAAGTAGAATTTGTCCCTTTCCTGCAACAAAAAACCACAGAATTATGTATGTCCTGAAATTCACTGACAGCCACTAGTAAACCTTAAAGATACTTTTTATCTAAGTTTGAGAATAACAAAATTACAAAAATGTACCAGTTTCTGCTGTCTAAAAAAAAAAGCCAACATCACTCATAATTTATATAATTCTACAGACTTAGTGAACAGACATCAATGAAGGTGATTTTTCTTTGCTGTTTTATCAGACATTGTATCCAAGATTTAGTATTTCACACATGAAATACAGATAGATTTTATAAAATAGTTATAAAACCCAGGTATGCAAACACAGCTTTTATTAAGTAGTCCCATGAAGAGAAAAGAGGAAAGCAGTAAGAAGTTACACAGAAGAACAAAACTGGCATAGTATTTAGCATTATTCTTTCACTGAAGCTGCCAAAAACAGTCTGTATTTCACCATACTCTTTTTCTGCTGTTATTCCCCTTTAAATAAAGAATGCCTCCACTACAGCTGCTTGGACCATCTATTTCCACTCATTAGACTGGCAGTACTTTTCCACTTCCACAATAAAAACAGTCTTGGCTACAGCTGCTACAACAGAAACACTTTAAAACATAGGGGGAAATCAGCCAGTGGAGATTAGAACACAGAAGTCTAAGAATAGAGTTGTAGGGCTGAGTCAGCAAGGAGGTACAAGAGGTAAGATGGCCTTGTTATACATCTTACTTTGACATTCTCCAACTTCAGACGATAAGATAAAAACATGAAACAAATCTATAACCTGCTACTGACCACAGCAGCTCAAGAATTTTGATAAGCAGGAGCGCCATGCTCTATTTCAGACAACCATTAGAGATGAAATAAATGGTCCAGTAACGAGAGCATATCCAAAGTGTGCTTAAAATCTAAAACCTGGTATCCTCCATCTTGTAAATCCCACCCACTTGCCTGCTCACTTAAGCTAAATGTGTGAAAATTTCTACTCAGTCAGGGCCTCAGTTTCTCCACAAAGCCTGTAAAATGGGATTGTCTCTTCCGCAGAGAAGTTTTATGAGGTTAATTAGTGAGAGACAATTTGAAGGCCACCTCCAGCTGCACACAGGAGAAGCTGAAAGTGAGAGTGAGCTTTTGTTGCAGCAGATCAAGCAGTCACCAGTGTTCCTCTTCAGAGAACTGCTGTCCCCGCACTACCTGTGTGGCATACTGTCTAACAAAGCTTGCGGCAGCAGTGCATGTCTCCCACAGCACCCACATATCTCTGAATGAAAACAAATTTTAAATATCAGGCCTTGATTTGAGAGAAGGTGCCAAAACAACAGAATGGTGTGCATTTCATGGAAGTTATGATGCCAGTCTGTGAATCAAGAGACCGTACTTCAAGCTCCTAGTTTCCTCTTCAATTACATGGAACGTGCAGACAGATAACACATTTAGATGACAGAATGGGTCCCAAACTGCAGTCTTTGTCCTTGTCTGACTATACTGCTGCAGTCTAGGCAGCTAAACTTGCAGGAAGCTAACACTCCAGAATCAGCTGTATTATGAAACCGTTTCTTGAGGGGACAAATATTCAAAAGTCACACATTCCACATGCATGAGTGGTGCTCTGATAAAAAATATACAATATAAGAATATCCAGGAGAGGTCAGATGGGAACAAATGTCTTCAGTAAGTTATCTCCAACAAGGCCATAAGCAGAAGCAAAAGAAAGAATAAGAACAAGGCAAGCATGTATAATTTCACCAACTATTTTGAGCTCAGGGAACTTCTGAGCTCAGTGTGGTTTCTGTATAATTCAAAACTCTGAATGTATTTCTCTTCCACGTAACTGTCCATTGACCTCTGGGACTTATGCCAACCTTTAGCACAAATGGTGCTTGGTAAAGAGTCACACACTGTTGAAGAATCACTTCTCTTTACTTGCTTTGACTAGTTCCTATATACTTGGTATGTTCTTTACACTGGGAAGGAATGAAATTACCTATCCCTGTCTGGATCACTTGGGAGCTTGCAGACCTCCCTCACATTCCCATCAGTTGCTGCTCTTTCAGACTGAAGAGCTCTGACTTAGTTGCTCTGTATGTGGAACTCCAACCGTTTGATCATTCTTGCTATCATTACCTGAACTTTCTCTGACACGACAATATTCTGAGTGGGAACGGAGAACCACAATGGTGCATAATAGCCACGGTGTAAACAAATCATGATTACTTGTTAGAATTGCCCAGGAAGAGTGTCCCTTCCCACCATCATATGCCTTCCCAGACACAGACACTACACAGTGCCACACTCAAGTCAGTTGACATTTACATCCCCTCCAAAGAGTGGACAGAAGTTCCTATCAGTAACCCAGTCCAGTAGCCTACACATAGTGAAAAAGAAGGAAGACCTAATTCTTTCAAAAGCATTCAGCTATTTTACATACCAACATCTATGCTATACAGGATATAACTGGGCCATAATAAATTGCTTTGTCAGAACACTAGAAAGGAAGCATAGGCTTCATGAATCCCAGCTTTTCCTGGCTTTAGGGATAATACAACAGCTAACTGCCTCTTTCTCAAAGAAGTCTCCTGTCTCACAGTCTAAACTCTTAATGTTTGTTAATCACATGTGAGGAAGAGAGATTGAGCAAAATCAGGCAAAATGGTTTTTTGACATCTGATCTCTCGCTTCCTGCACTGTACATCAGGAGTGATGACATATAAGTCAATGGCCCAGAGTATCCTTCCTACCCAAGTCTACTTATTCCTATCATCCTGCTGGTGATAAATATGTGTAAACTTTATATTCTGTCACAAAGCCATTGTTCCTTGAGAGTAACACCAGGCGAGCCACATGTATAAATCTACCAGATAGATACCAGAAGTGAAGAATACACTACTTCAGCCACTGCTCAGCCCAATTAACTCTCTCACATGTCTATGCATTCCTAGAGAAAACAGCTTTGCAACCTTCAAATTGTGACTAACCACATGTCAATATGGAGAACATGAAGCTACTGAAGTTCTAGTAGTACCTCAGGGTCCAGACTTAGTAATAAGAGTCAATTTGGACTTTTAATGGAGATTGCTATCCTCCAAGCAAGCCAGAATAAAGCAAAAATCTTTATTTTACCACTGTTGCTACTACAGTAATTAAAAATACTGAAGATCTGCCTCTTAATGTTCTTTAAAAGATTCAATAGCAAAATCATGTGGCATTCTGCATTTACTTAGTAAGGGACAACAGAACACCAGCAAAAGGCTAAGTTTAGGTTCAAGCTTCTGCAGCTGTAAGAGATAAGAGAGCCAGAAAGTGTCCATTTAGGACCTTAAGACACTTGAAAGGAAAACTAAAGATAAGATTACAATCCACAGAAGAGATGGTACTCTCAACTGAGAGGTCTAAAGGCACTGAAAAAAACAAATTGCTGACCTGGAACAGAAACTCAGACAAGGAAACACCAGATTGACACTGAGTCTTCAGGCTCCAAGACAAGAGAAACTCAGATATTCCTGCCACAGGGTATTAGGAAAATGTTGGACTAAAAAAAGTTTTGGAGTGGTTGTACAGCACTGACCTCTACAAAGTGCATGTCAGAGTAGCTTGCTCTTGGAAAAAGAATCCTCCACAGCTTAGCTGAAAGTTGGTATTTTGTTCCAGTCAGCACACTCAAAGTTGCAAAGCAAGCAATTACATTTGAATAGTTTCAATGCTCACAATTATATTCCTTCTGGAATTCACTTCTATGTGGTCCTCTACCACAACACTCTTATTTACCTACAGCGACTTCCACTGTAGAGAAACACAGACATCATAGCTGATTTGGTGTTTTTTTCTAACAGCAGTCATTAATTTGACACTTCTAAGGCAAAACCACGGTAAGCTTTCAGAAATAGCAAAGATAATGTAGTGTGGAGTTCCACTAAATTAACTATTTTGTGGCTATACAATGCAGAACATTCACTAATGCTTCCGTTTCGGGGTCATCAGGTTGCATTAAACTAAATCAAGAAGATTTTACCAAGCATTGTAATCCAAGCTTCCTGTGTGCAATTAAGTACTCACTACATTAATAGAACAATCAACCAGAAAGCATGCAAGAAGCACGTCTGGGTTTTCTAATACCATGGTTTTAACTACATTTTTCTGAAACTGCAGAGCCTGAGGAAAGTGAAAAATTTCCTGTAGTTCACAATTTGCTTTAGCAGATACATGAAACACTCTAATAAGACCACAAATGCAAGAGGGGTATCTTTGCTTCAGTTTTAACTGAGGCTTTTCTGTTTCAATGAAAAAAACCACTATTAGACTCCAAGTTAACATTTTACTCACTTTGCCTTGCCCAAAGCCTTAACTATAGATACAACTCAAAATAATTCCAAAAGCTAGGCAATCTCTTCTGTATTCAGGATTATTCCATTGCATAAACTCTTCTCTTTCAAATTAGACAAAAAGCTAGAACTTGCTTGCTGTCATTAAACATACTGTTAATTAATTTCTATTTAATGCTTCAAACCATTTCTTTTTGTAAAAATGTTTCTTATATTCTTGTGGCGCAGTTTTTCTGTGAGAGTGTCATTGCTTTTATCATTTCTTCTTCACTGTTTGTACAGTGATATTTTAAGTCTTAACAAGACTCAAAGAATGCATGTTCCAGTTGTACACTATCAAAATAGAAAATCATGTAGCTACTTATGACAGAATGTTTCCTGAGGATTAATTACTGTTCTGATAAATGTAGCAAGGATGGAAAACTGTGCACTTAGTGGCTAAAGCAACATTTTTGCTCAGTACTTTGACAATCAACATAATGGAGTATATATGACCATGGGTTCAATTGGTTTTTTGTTGTTAAACTTCTCACTAATAGCTACAAAAATGAACCCGAGTAATAACTGTTATTTGTACACCACAGCTTTCATCCAGGAATCTTTAAAACTTTTTAAAAGTGTACATGTACTGTTCTCTTTTTTACACAGCAACAGCCAAAGGAAAATACCCAATACAGAATGAACAGGATCTAACATGGAAAGCTCCTAACTTGGAGTCTTCCATTTTAGTTACTGCCCCCCCTCACAGCTGCACTCTCAAAAGGCATTACTAGGAATATTTAAAGTTTTCACACACAAGTGTGAGTGGCTAAACTTGTGCACTAGGAAAGATATGACTGTACAGACATTTTAAGTAATGCATGAATACCAGGTATCTTCTCAACATGAGAAAAAAATGTCCAAGTCCCAAAATCACATCAAAATACTTTTCTGAGCAACATCTGCAGCAGGTTCCCATCATTTGTGTCTTCACTGTGAATGCAAAACTCTGTGTTATTAAAAGGCACTGAACCATGATCACTAGTTGATTAACCAAACTATGTTAAAACTGTTGACATGCCTGAAACTTGACACTGAATCCATCTTTACTTCCAAACTACTTGTGGGAAGCATGACTTTGTCCTATTTTTCCTTATTGTCCCTAAAAGAAGAGACAGTGTCACTGTTACCTTTGTGAAGGCTCGGTAGCACAAACCACATAGTTCCACCAGGAAGGCCAGAGTGAAGACAGCATTCTGAATTACAAAACTCAGTAATTTTGAAAAAGGTTCCAAAAGACTCTGCAATGACATGTGTTACAGAAATCAATAACTCGTTGCCCAAAAAAAGCAAAGAAGCATTCCAACTCTGAAACGCCTGAATGGAACAACATTATTTTTAGCTCAGAGGCTATCTGCCTGGGATTCACACTGTTTTGGTCAAACAGCTGTATCATATGCCTTCATGCTTCTGTCAGAAGTTAGAAACAAAAAGTTAGAAAATAGTTTCACTTGTGACACAGTGTTTATAAGAGATTCTGTATAGTTTATGCAGGAAAACCTCACTGACTTCAGTGGAATTGTACTGAAAAACATCTAAGGAAGCTCATTACTCTTTTTTTTAAAGAAAAAAATAGAGGAGGGGAAAAAAAAGAGAACATCAAATCTTTAAGAAGACATACATTCACACCCACACAAGAATGTAATTCTACCCTCACTTTACTGTAACCTAGATTCCAAAGCTCTTATCATTCTCCAAACAGTATGGGACTGCACAATTTTATGCTTACATATAATACTTTCCTAGCCAGGGGATATGAACACATTCATACAATTGCACAGGCTGGCTATATCTGAGGCAATAGAAATTTGTCTTCTTGGAACTTACCCTGGTGGCACTAGTGGTAGGTATCTTCAACAAGCAAATCATGATTCTTAAACTAGAGTCTAAAGAACACTGAACATATTTGAAGACAAAAAGAAAAAGAAAAGAAGTTAGTGCTTTTCTGTTCACTTATGGTGGTAGCAGCTAGGAATAACTTACAAGTCTGAAAAATGATCCCTGATGATTGATTTTTAATTACTTTATCTAAACTGGCTTATTCTTGAACACAATCATACCCCTTCAGTGGTAACATACACAGCATAGGTGCACACCATCAACCTTATTTTATATGTCTGTGCTTGTTCTGGACTATGATATTTTCCCTCACATATTAAGACATCTCACAACCTGTAACATTGGATTATGCCCTGGCAGAAGCTGTTTCAGATTCCTTAAGTTGTTCCTTATGATGTAATCTTTGTTTCAAGTAAATCACACAGGTTACTGCACTGAATGGACTTTTCAGGATCAATCCATTGTCTTGCCTCACCCCTGCTGTAAACATCTAGAATATCAGTGTCCCCTACAACCCTAAAGAAAAGAACAGGAGATTGAAAGTTCAGGAGCAAGCAATTGCTTTTCTTGTATCACTAATAATACCTCCCATGAATAGAAGGGAAATCAGAGTAAACCCTCCACCGAAAGGTTCTGTGAATGGTGGATATGCAGTTGGAACCACTAAGATCCAATTAATTTCTTTTTATTTATTTCAGTTACATAAGATGCAGCAGATTGGGGTAGCTAGTACACAGAGGGAATGGTTATTGCCTGTTTGTCTTAGTAAGTGCTGAAGGATAATGTCACAATTTACCAAAATCTAAAGATGTTTCAAGATCTGCTTATTGCATAATAGTGCCAAGGGATTTAATATCATTCATGTAGCCAGGTGGTAACAATCAATTTAAAAGACAATGTTATCAGTCACAGATTTAGATTTTGGATCCCTCAGCCCATATGGAACAACACTGCTTTGTATAGAAAAAATTACCATTGAGTTCATTCACACCATAGGAAATTAAGTGCATTAAGTGCATCAGAATTCCATTTAATTTACTGGAGTTTACTGGAAAGACTCACAAGTTTTTACTGTGTTTGCTGAAATATACACACCAGGAGATAAGAGCCTGCTGTATGTCTTCTGAGCTCTGGTAAATCAGAACCCAGAGCTTCTGGATTCAGTTTCTGTAACAATATTCTAGTACAATCAGAACTAAAACCTGGTCAGCCAAACAAGCTAGGCCCAAGTCCCAACAGTCTCAGCTGTCTCTGCCTGTCTGACTGCTGTGTACTTTTAGCAAATTAAGTGGTAGTGCTGCTCTTCTTAAGAGTTTTATTTAGTTTCAACAGTTAAAACCAGATGGATTTTCATTGTCTAAATACTGACTCTCTCAAATGCAGTATTTTAATCTGACAGAGACAGGGCATAGAAAATGCATAGGAGAAAGAAGTGAAAAGTATCCCGGTCAGAGTTGCTGTTGTTACCCACAGAAAACATAATTCAAGGGATGGATCAGAGATACAATAAATCCAGTCCTCTGGAAACATCAGCTGAATCATTAGGAAACATTCACAACAACCCACTCTGATTGGTTATCCACAGTTTCTGCACAGTTTCAGTACATCCTGACCAATGGCAATATAGCTTGTTTCAGATGTCTTCACATCATACCTTAAGAGGTAAAACACATGGGAGTTTAGTAAGGAAGGTCTGAAACTGATTACTGATTGTGGTCCAGAGGTTGCTGGGGGAATCCATCGGCAAGGCTTCCATAAAGGTAGCAATGTTTTCCAAACAGCGTAGCATCGCACCCCCTGCTGGCAAATTCTTTTTGTTGTTTAAGCCCTGGGAAACGAAACGAGAAATGTGAACAATCACACACAGGCTGAAATGGTCCCTGACACGCTATTTGGAAGTGCTGAGGTTAATTTGTTGAAACCAAATACTGCGTACTTTTTCTATTATGTTAATGATAGTGCTGTGCTGGGAATTTGAGCTGTGTATGTGAAAGTTAGTCTAGCAGTTCCTAAAGTACTGACCAAGAGATTTTGAGCCAAAATGTTATAACCAGGGTCCTAACTCATAATCTGCTTAGACTGGCATGGCAGTAGAAAAAGCAAAACTCAAAATATTCAGCAGCAGATTTTTCATGTTTTCCTTTAGACACTTTTAAAGAAGATATGTTCATTAATGTTCTGTAGACCATGTATGCTTTTGTGGCTTGTATCCTAAGGTGAGGCCTGAAAAGACATGAGCAGTTTTTAAGTGATGCCAACATCTTGTATGAGGCAATTGCCATGTTCTTGGAAGAGGAGGATACATGCAAGTGACTAGTTCTAGCAGGAGGAAAAATGGTACAGTAGAAATAAGGCAGCTGCATAGAAAGCAGTCAGTGAAAGGCAGGCAATAGATTTTTGGAATACTTAAGAGAAACTGTCATCAGATAAAATGAAGAAGGAGAACTGAGATGCATGAGTAGAAGTGTTCCTGAAAACAAAAAGTAGTGATTGGGGAAGGAATGGGACACACTACCAGTGGTGAGGGCAGCCTAATTACTTCCAGGGAGGACAAAACAAAAGTTCAGTGTTTTTGATGAAGCAAGTTTGAACTCGAATGAGGAGAAATGACCCTGATAACGCTAATAAAATTAGCATCAGTAACACAGCCAATTGTCAACATACCTCTAACAGCTGGCTCAGAGCAGCAATGGAACTCAGCTCACTGAAGTCCATCAGAGATGTAGCTAAGGTCCGTAAAAAGCTTCCATCTGAAATTTGAATGACATTTTTGCACTGGCTGTTCATACAGAGGAAACTGAGGGTCAGAAATGCACTCAGGTATTACACATTACCTTTAATAATGCTCTGGAAGAGCTGAGGGAAGATGCCATTGGGAGCCAGCTGATGGAACACACAACGGAGGAACTGCTTGGCCACACCTGCAGCATTTCCAGGGATCATCATGCTGAACATGAAGGGAAAAGAAAAGAAGACAAAAATTGCATTGCAGATTAAACACTTGTCATTGCTGACTACATGGAGGAAATAAAAATGATGCTATTCTTTTTAATTGTGGAATTGTTCAGTTATGAGTGAGACACTCAAAAACAGAAGTGTCCTGATCCTGAAAAAAAGTACAGCATGTTGATTTTATGACTTGACCTCAACTATGAATAGATTAAAAAATTACATACACATACTTAAAGTATTTGTCTCAATAAATACCTGTATTTTTCCTGATTCTCCACATAGTTTTATTTGTGAGTCATCTGAATTTGAAGTATAATCCTGCTCTCACCTTGTGTATTTCAGTGACACATAATAAGGTTTCTGGCTTTTCATAAAACACATGAACAACAGGTAAACAAACACATTATAATATTCATTTGCCTCTTGCAGTTTCCTTCAAAAGATGAAGTACTCCCTAATGATTGATAAATGAATGGTTTAATTTTAAAAGCCTAAGTATTATCTATTTACTCATAAATTGCACATCTTATCATGCTTTACAGCTTCACAAAATGAATTTATCCTATTCAGCAGCTGATTTACATAATGAGGCATCACTACCAGGGATTCTCCATGGCCAAGGAGGATACACTTGACTGAATTTATGGAGATAGTTTATCAAGACAAATACTGAACACAGAACCAGTTAGAAAAAGCTGCACTGAAATTGTAAAGACCAAACAGCATCTGAATCTGATTTTTTTCCAGCTTTAACACATATGAATATGAGCTCCTGTTCATCTCCAGAAAATACAGGATATTTGAAAAAAGTGTAGAGGGCAGTTTTTTCCTTTTACTCACAAATATTAAATAACATTTTTAAAAAGTTAAATTAGTTGATTTTAGGGTCAGGGAAGATGATGCTTTAGATTGATTGTTTCACTTTTGTCAAGGTATCCTTTGCTACCATACCTTTCTGCTTGATTAGAAAAACTGGTACTTGATGCCAACCTGGAATAAAAATAAAAAAGAAATTGAAGCTCATATGCTTTTTGTGCGTGTGTGTGTTTCATTTTTAAGTAAGCCAATAAAGTACCATTTTAAATAAATAACGCACACGAATTTTAGAGAACATTTAAGATGTTAACATAAAGATCTTCTGAAGAGCACTTAAATTCAGAAAAATCATGTTTGCATGACATAAACTCTATTCAGTCTTGCAGTCTCACTAATGCTCAACTGCTCTAAAGACAAATCTTGCCTCCCTCTAGTAGCACAAAGTAATGAAGTAAAGTTTTTGCCCTACAGCATATCATGGATAACTAATTTTTTTAGAGAGAAAAAAAGTTTGCCAGAAGCTGCCTACTGACTGAATAGTTTCTGATTAATGCAGTAACACAGACTAAGCAAAAAGACTTTGCTTGGCCCTCTAAATTGAGGCTTCTAGTTTCAGATATTGGCATCTAAATAACTATCCTAATTTCAAAACCACTAATTACCTACAAGCTCTTCCAAAGTCAGATGAGAACTACTGTATTCTCAAAAATCAGGTCATTTATTTTAGTACCTAAATATAGACTTTAAAGCCAAATATGGGCATTCAGTGGTGACAATACTGAACACAATCTTAAAGTAAAATCATGCACTTCAATATGCAGGACATGTAAATGAATAGAATCAGGGCTTACAATATCAAAGCAAAACACCTTTAATATCAAAAGCCACTAAAAAGCTATACACTGTAAAGCCAATACAAAGATGGACACTGGAAGCATCCCCTATACACAAAATAAAATTCTTATTTTAATCTGCTGCAAACCAGTATTTCAGATGGTATAAGTTGATAAGTCTAAGGGAAAAGTTCACAGAGCTACACTATTATATATCTAATCTTCAATGGGATTTTTTTGATTAATGATCCTTTTACCCTGGAATTAGCTGTTGTTCATCCTTGGTCACCCTCTTGGTGACCCTGTGCTGAAGACAGTTTCCTCTCTAATCAACTAATAAAATCCAAAAAGGACCCTAAGGCAGCTCAGTCAAATGCAACAGCATGAACCAAAATTACAGTGATTTTCATGAATTATGCATGACAAGCTGGGGACACAACATACTTCCAACAATGCAATAATCTCAAACTTGATAGTGCAGGGGATTAAAGATTATATTATCTTCAGTTGTTCTAGCATAAATGAGAAAAACACATTAGAGTTCCTGACTCCAGTATTGTTAAGAGGAATCCACACTAAAATACAACATATTATTTCTGGTGTGCAAAGCTAGTTCTGGGTGAGAAAGCATCAAGAAATACAGGCTTTTATTCTGGAATGACTGTAGCATCAGCTTACATTAAGGCACACGAGGATTTCTGCAGAATGCAATGAGACCAATCACATGCCCAGTGGACATGACACCTATTTTCAAAAATCTACCGAAGTACAGAAACACAACAATGTAAAATCTTTCTTACTAAAAGAAATCAAAGTCTAATGTTTTTTTCTCCTTTTGAATGTGATAATGCAAGCATGGGGTTTGTGACAAGCAAAACACTAGGTTTCCAACTTTGGAAAAACTTCACCTGACATGAACTACAGTAAACTTTTGGGAACATCTGAAACTTCCGAAATGTACGGTCTGTATATATTTATCATTACTACTCTAAATATTTTATTGCACAAATGCCATGAACTCTCATCATTACCTCCACTTTGCAGACCACAAAGCAGAACAGGAAATGGATGTGTTCAAATCTGTACACGTTAGGAACAGAAGTTAAGCTTTTCACAGCTCCTCACTAACTCAAGTCTAAATTTAACTTTCAAACACAGCTTTAATGCTTGGAAAGCTAAATCTCACTGGAAATCAGTTAAATAAGAATCACCAAGTAAAAAATCTTGATCAAGGAACCAGATCATAAATTTAAATGCACGTCAGAGTCCTAGAAACACTTCAACCTTTAATTGTCAGTAACTTGAACCCAGAAATTTTTTCCCTTCTGAAAATGCCAACAGATGCCTATTTGTGCCTGTGGGTGCCCAAATAACTTTTGAAAATCTTTCTGTGTGTTGTTTAGGTCCTGAAACACCTTGGACTTCCTAACTCCTTATTTCCCCTTCTATGCACGAAAGTAGTAGCTCTATTAGTAAGAATAAAAATGCAAAAAGTCTAATTCATTTTCATTTCTGCTGTTAGATGGGTATTTGGAGCTACATATATATATGGCACCACTTGATGAAAGACAGAGCAAGGTACATATATGAGGCACCTGAATATATCTCTGCTTATATATACTACTTATTTTGCATATTTTCAAAGTAATTCCTTTGTGGGGAGCCTCTTATTGGACCCAGAATTTGTCAGAAATTGCAACCAGCAGGAACAAGACAGGACATTTACCAGGAATACCCCACGTTGCACTGTCATCTGCTGCTCTAAAACAATCAGCTGTCTCACTCTAAACATGCAGCATTTTCCCCTCAAAACACAGAAAAAGGTAGCCCACTTATCCCTCATCCCTTGATAACTCATCTTCCAAATTATTTCCTCTCTGTGGCTGTAGTACTGTTGTATTTACAAGAGTCACACAGAATGGGCAGCATCCCTCTAGATCAGAAACTCTGCCTCCATCAGAGTCAATTAGCAGCAACAGCAGGGAACTGCAGCCTTGCAATTAATGGAAATGGAGGACTTGAAGAGCTGCTGTGTTTAAATGGAATTGGGAGGTAGTGGAGAAGCAAGGCTGTGGAGAGCCATGCCCCTGCAGAAGCCACAGTCAAGCAATTTGAACTTCAGCTTCCAAAAAGAACGTGGAGGAGGAGAGCTGTGCAATGTTTCTGCATGTCTAGTGCTGCTCAGAAATTTATTCTGGAACACCCCATCACATCCACCCCACCTCTGAGGCAAGAAGTTGTGGAAGTGGCCAAGACAGCAACCACACATAATTCATTGGTAATGGTACACTTTAATTATCCCATGCACGCTGGGTAAAAGTAACAAGAGAAAAATAATGGCAGCAAATGTTCAAGATTTTCTCAGAGACAATTTCACAGAGCAGCTGCTTTGGAAGCCCTTATAAGGCAACGCAAATTTTCACCTAGCATACAAAATATGGTTGAAAAGCCTGAAGAGTGTCAGGTATGCTAATGAATAATCATACCTAGGAGTTAACACTCCTCCAGGAGCAAAGTTCAGAAAAGCTGACCACATTTTTGCATAACTTCTATAGCAGGAGCCACATAAAAGTGAAAAATTGTGTCAAAGCAGCAACAAGGGGGGAGCCAAGAGAATGCAATTTTTGTAAGAAGCACAGAGGCTGTTTATGAGCATTACACTGGAAACGCAGGGCCAAGGTACTCTGGTTGTTAAGAAAGACTTCAAGAGAGCAGAAGAAAATAAGGTAAGGGAGGTTATTAGAAAAGAGAAGGTTTCTTTCAAAAAGATGAAGTCCTGTCTCAAATGAAAGCAGAAAAGAGCATAAATTCTGACAAATGGGGTATAAAAAGCACTAGGAGGCAGGACAAAAAAAAAAAAAAAAAAAAAACAACAAAAAACAACAAAAAAAACCCCAACCATTTTAAGAAGCAGCTAGCAGGAGGAATAAAAACTAACAGTAGAATTTCCTTTTCTTTCAAGAACCAAGATTAAGAAGCACACCAATTGCTGCACCAGTTGATGTTCAGGTAACAAACAGGATAGTAAATGAATAAGGGTACTGTAGAAAACCTGAATTTGTTCTTTACATTACTGCTTACAGTGAGACAAGCTGAGGAGATTCCTGAGCTGGAATTTCCCCTTGGAGGGTAAAAGGGGAGAATATCAAAGGAGCTGCCAAAAATTGAACTGACAGTGGAAGAAGTTACATAAGAAATTTATAAAATGATGAGTAACAAAGACACAAGACAGATGTTATTCACGTAAGAGTTTTAAAATATACACCTTTGTATACTGAAGTTTACGTAAACCAAATTCCAGGCACAAAATCCTTTCAATCTCATTGGAGAGAGGAAAGTCCTGAATTTACCTTCCTACAGACTGCATGATGTCCAACAGCAGAGGAGCAGCCAAGTCTGGACTGAGGTGAATGAAGGTTGAGAGCACAACTATGGCCAGGCCTAGTGTTTCTTCATCATATTCTTCAAGAACAGCCCCACAGTCATGGCACCTGCAAGGAAGTTTTTAATCCTGATGTTAACAAATTTCAAACAAATCATTACTATACATAAATCTGTGTTTAATTATGTCTTTTAAAAGTTATTCCTTAGTACATTCTATTCCACATTTATTTAGAAAGGCAATGTAATTGTGATCTTTCTATAATTAGTGACAGTCCATAGTTTTCAAACATTAATAAAACTTCTCACTAGCTACACTGCCTGTTTCTTTAGTGATAAATGAAAGAGGGCCACAGGGCAGGCCTTGTTTTGGGTCCTTCATTGGTAAATGTACTCCAGCCCCCTCGCTGTACTGGACTGTATCAGTTTGCACTGTCCAAGAGCAGTCTGCAGCAGTCTGGCCCTCAGCAAAGTGAGCACAGCCAATTTGTGCAGCCTGGGCTAAGGCCCAGGCACCACAGACACAAACAATGACACTCACAGATGATGTTAAAGAGATGGAACAATTTCACATTGCCCTTCCTGTCAGTCATGAATTATGAATAACAAATTATACAATTAGGAAACAATGATCTGATTGGTTCCCACAGCAGCTACAGCTATTAAGAAATAAATGAAAAGACCTCTCAGGGGCACAGAACCTTAGATGTCAGAAAAGTCTCCTTTCCCAGGGCAGATTTGCTGCTGAGTCACTTATCCTTCCTGAAATGCTCAAAGACAACTGAAGAAGGTCTGAAAGGGCTCTGAAATGTCTAATTATAAAGGGGATGTCAGATTTGGGAGAGATGAGGCAGGTTTTCACAACCTATGAAAAAGGCAAACCAGTGTGGGAAATTGGCTTATCTCAGCCCAGTAAGAAGGCTGCCTTAATCTGATCAATCAGTTGCTAATTACTCCAAAAGATTGTGAGATTTTAACTTAATGGAATTGAACAGGCAATTTTCTTGCCTTTTTTACTGAACATAAAGAAAATATGCCAACAAAGTCATGGAAGTCAAGCTCAGCTGGTCTGTATGTTAATAGGTAGTGCCTGAGCTTTGGTGAAATGGCCAAGGGAAGTGCCACAGACCAGACTAACTTTGGGTTGCTTCATTTTGTCACACAATAAGGTCCACTAGCAGTCACAGCCTGCACAATGGCCCTGTCTTTCTCTAGTGATCATCCTTGCATGTCTGTCTGTCCACTGGACTGAGCACACACAGGAACTTGTGGTTTCTCTTCCCAAGTTTTGAACAAATCTATGCATGGCTCCCTGCTGACTGCTTTACTTCTCTATTAAATGAGTACACTTCTGTTTAACATTCCCTTTACAGGCATTTTAACCAAACAATAGAGGTTTGCAAAAGCTTTGAGGATCAGTGAGTATCAGCATTAAAAATGCTATGTAGATTACATATGATGACACATCAACAGCTACTGATTTCAACAGAAACCCAAAGAAATTTTTAAATGGAATTTCTCTTTTTTTTTTTTTTTCCCCCTCAGACAAAAGAGGTTTCTGATGGATCACAAGGAGAGCCCTTGATTTAAAGATGGAAAGTGCTTCCCCTGACCTCTGTGGACACCCAATAACCTGAGTCATCATTTCACCTGTGCACAACCATCCAGATCCTACTGAATTGAAAACACATCTTGCTAGCAGTGTTTCGAAAATGTTTACCTTGAGGTAAAAAAAAAAAACCTTAGCATAGAGATAAAATGGACTATAAATGATATAATGGACTCTGTATTTGCATCAAATATATCTACACTTTACTTGAACTTGAAGTTCAGCTAGTTCTTTGAAAGGAGAGAAAAAAGCCCACTTACTTGTCAGTCATCAGAATGGGCTGGTCATCAGCAAATTCTTCTGGTGCAGGTACAAACATACTGACTATACTGGGTGCTGACAGCAAACTAGATTTTGTAGCACCTTAAGGCAATTAGGAAAATAATTTAAAAAAGGAAATAATCATCAAACAGAAATCCAAAATGCTTGATGAGCAGACTTTTAAAAAATAGGCATAATGGTTTTACTATGCCTAGAAATAAGAAATAAATTGCGTCTATAAAAAGACATATAAGCACATTCCTTGTTTCTGCCAGATTATTCCAATTACCTAGAACTATCAATTAAAAATAGATAAATCCTTGGGAAAAAAAGATAACATAAACCAAAAATTCCAGGAAATTGGATGCAAATGTATCTACTAGGTAGACAAGATGATTCTACAGTTGCTACAAGACTGGACATTAGAAGATTGGCAGTATTCCCCCATACATTTTGGGAATTAACTTCCCATAGTTCTCAGTTACGTGAAGAAGGAATTAAGTTCACATGTCTCAATACCACGTCATCAATCTATTCATACTATCCCTAACAGAGCCACAGGAGATAAACCAGGAAAGGACAGAGAGAAGAAATAATTCATAAGGAATTGAGAACATTGAAGAGTTGATAATTAGAAATTATTTCCATTGAAAATCTTCAAAAGTATCTTTATTCTTCAAAGCTGAGTTTTTCAGCTGAGAGCACAGCCACTGTGATCATGCCAACATATGGGGCTCCATTTGCCCTTGGCACTTTTTGTGCACCTAATTTCTGAGAGATGCTTATTTTATTAGGAAAAGTCATTTATTATGGGAGATCTAAACTCTTGACTTCTCCAAGTTCTGCTTTCCCAAATTACAGTTTAAGTAATCCATTGCCAGTTTTCTTTCTGGTTGCTTCAATCTGTAGATTCAGATTTAATGTCAACATTAGCCTGCTCTGGTAATATTTAACTATGGAAACAGGAGAAAGTTTCTCTATGTAAGATTTAGATGGAATTTATTATGACAAAATCCTGGTTACTGCAGGAAAAGCAAATTTAACAATAGCTCTCAGGCAAAATAAGCTAAGAAGTTCCCACAATTTCTGAACTCATAATAAGTGGAGTGAAATGAGAATAAGGCAGGTTTTAAATAACCATTTTATGAAGCATGAAGGAAACATTTCTTTCACATCCATAGTTCCGAACTTTGTAATTGCTCCCTAAGGTTTATTGGACATGAGCAGACACTTCAGGAAGGCTAGAATACTCCAGTAATGTAGAAAAACATCCACAATGCAGGGGATAGGTACAGTTTTTGTATCCAGGTTTTTCTTCCCCTCTCAGATGGATAAACATCCGTCTGCCATGGCTTTTGAAGTTGCACTGTCATATTCTCTAGATGTAAGTTCCACTGCAGCACACAAATGCTAAAAGCAGTCATAATGCATGTTAAAATGTTGGAGTAAGACTTAACTACTCAAAAATGTCCTCTCTTGTTCAGTGAACAGTAGGAAAAAACCATGATTTAGGCAAAGAAAGTAGGACGCTGCCCCATGGCAGGGCTGTAAGAGAGTCTGGATATATTTCAGCTGTGAGGGAGGAGAGTTTGTACAGAAATGAGATTCAGCCACTCTCTGCATACTTTCTGCGAGACAGTTGAGGGTTTTAACAGCTGAACAGAACACAAAATTCAACACAATTTTGTATTAACCATGAAATCTTCCTAGCAGTCTTGGCAGAGGACCAGGTCAAACAGACACTGAACTAACCTCTGATTCTCAGTGGTGGTCCCTCCAAATCTGGGTTTAGGCAAACAGGGACATTGCACAGCCTCTTTCCATGCTGTATCTGCTCTGTGAATAAAGAGAGAACTTCAGTCTCCAGAACCACAAATCCAGCACCTGTCACCAGTCAACAGCACCACAAGTCTTAAAAAGTTAAAACAAGAGAAAGACAAATACAACTGCTTTCGGAAAAAAAAAATAGTTAATTTTTTAAGCATAGAAAGGAAGAGGAAAGAAAAAAGAAGGAAAGAGGGAAAGAGGGAAAGAGGGAAAGAGGGAAAGAGGGAAAGAGGGAAAGAGGGAAAGAGGGAAAGAGGGAAAGAGGGAAAGAGGGAAAGAGGGAAAGAGGGAAAGAAAGAAGTCCATACAGGAAAAAGGACACAGACAACCTAATAATAAAGAAGGCATTTTAGACAAGAGTCATTAAACAGGAAAGAAAGTGCTAGCCATAAAGATACTACAAGATATGGAATATATGAGCCACAAAAAGAGAAAGAAACAAGTGTTTAGAAATACCAGTATACTAGAAGATATAGTTTGTACTGACAGAAGCCAGGCACAAAACAATTTTTTTTTACAGACAGCAAGCTTGGGAAAAGAGTGGTTTGAAATAAGAGTGGAAGAGAGACATGACACTTACCCAGGCAATAAAAAAATAAATTAATAAAGCATGCGTGGACCAAACACACATATTTATGTGGGATGAGAGATACTGCTTTCTCGTTGGTATGCATGAGTATAATGAGTCTTAAAATTGTGGGGTGACACTGAAATGAGAAACAGCCACACAGCATTTGTCCTAAAAAAAAAAAAAAAAAACACCAAAAAAAAAACCCAAAAAAAAAAAAAAAAAAAACCAAACCAAAAAAAAACAAAAAAAAACCAAAAAAAAAAAAAACCTGTCCAAATAAAAACTTTACTTTGAAGCTAGTTGTTGAACAAGAGACTGAGAGATGCAAAGCTTTCCAGAAAAGAACACTTCATTTTGCCTCTCCATGCTTGAAGGCCTTTAGCTGAATTGAATATTGGAGGGAAGAGTCATAGATGTTGTGAAGAAAGCTACTAGGTTTGGAACAGGATTAACTAGACAGAGATTCTGAACAGTTTTGAGTATTGACTTGTTCATTTTGAATACAGGCTAAGTACTCCTTGCAGAACAAAGGCAGTAACTTTTAAATCTCTAAAACCCTGCCTGAGAGACTAGGTGAATCTAGCTAAGTCTCTTCAATAAATAAACTTACCTGCTTTTAGGACAAAACTCCCATTGTTACCAGTGGCAAATTCTGACCTTTATGATTTAAGGGTCTCATGCTGAGCTTGCTATTCAGCAGACTGGAATAGAAAGGATAATCCTGAACTATGCACGATATCTTTAGCCACTCTTCAGCTACACAGCTTAGTTTGATGGAACTTGATGCTGAAGACTAAATTAACCAAAAATTTCAACTCAGCTGTCCAGGGCTGATGGTAAGACATTCATTCAGCATGCTAAGTTCCATATAGTATTTTAAGCATTCCTTTCTCTAGATGCATCTGCTGATAAATTCCTGGGAAGCACAATTTTGTAATGTCACTACCATCAAAATGGGCACTAAAATATCTAGCATATGATAAACCAGAATGAATTTATTGTTTAGTGACATCTGCTATGAATTTGGTATAACTGAAAGTTTTTACAGAAGAAAACAAAAAATAAATGAAATGAGTAGTGAATAAATTACATGCTTAATTCAGTTTTCATTGCTTTGCACTCATCTTAAAAGGAGAAAAAGCAGCGAGTAAACAGAAACTTCAGGTTCAGCATGAGGTGGTGAAAACTTCTTTAAAGAGAAACAAAACTGGCTGGTAGAAGGCACAACTCTCTGGTGCAACAACACCATTGTAAACACACATATAAATAAATGATTCCATGCACCAGGGATGAAATCCTATACCTAATGAATTCAACTGTGATTCTTGCATTTCTTTCAATGAGACCAGGAAATAATCTGAGTAATACACACAATTAAAGGGACAACACTGTAGCAGAGGGTCTACCTCCCAAATATGTAACTATTCCAACTCTTACTAGGTGATAATCTTGTATTCTCTATAAAGATTCACTTTAGGCTTGATACTGATCACTTATCTGCAATGGTAGAATAGAAATATTCCTTCTTTTGTTTAAAGTGGATTGTTACACAGTAATTGGTTTAGGAAATAGAAATAAAGAACAATAAATGCAGCTCACCAGTATCCCAAGTGCTGATATTGTGGGGAGCACTAGACTGGTGTTCCAGCTGCCTCTTCATTAGCTGGTTCATTGTCAGAGCTCCCAAAGAGCCTCTTTTCATTTGTCTGAACTGAGCTGCAAGTCAGAAATGCAAAAGGATTTCAGGAGCTCAGACAACATTTAGAACTACACTCATTTCCTGATCTTACAAGCCAGCATGATATAAATACTGAAATGACAATGATGGCTTGCTCTAAGGATCTTGCTCGATTCAATACGCACCTTTCATACAGCTACACAGGGTACAATTCTGGCCCCAATGCCATCAGAAATGTGTCAGAAAAGACTTGGGTTCACTGTGTCAACTGTCAGCGCCTTTTTGCCTCTAAATATTATGAAAGCTAATCAAAAGACTTGGTATCTGGGAAGTGCTAAGATACTACCCCAAAACTCCCATTCTGAGAGGCAATAAACATACACTGGAATCTCACTCACATACAATGTACCAAGGAAGGAAACTCAGTCTCCTCCCAGCAAAGCATGGAGGATTGCTGTGTCCATGCTGACCCTAGGAAAATAAATTTTAAAAGTATCCAGGAAAGCTTTTAAAATGTTGCCTTAAGTATAGCTTTAAGTTTTTCATCAACAGGACCTTAGAGCAAGGGCAACAAAGTAAAATCTTCTCTGAATGATTATTTTCATCTGCAACTACATTCAACATCATTAAAAAGACCACTAACTATCAGGTAGTTCCATTCTAAAATTCTCAACAGTAACCATCTAAGCTGTGAAATTAAACACAGCATTTTACACTATTAACTGTGGTAAAGAAGTACAGATAAGGGATAAACTGCGACTTTCAGAAGTCAAGAAGGGTTGACTGCCTTCTCCTAAATTTGCTCTACTCATTTTCTATCAAAGAGTTTAAAATTCAGAGTAAACAGAGTACTCCCTCAAAAACAAAACAAAACAAATACAGGCCTTGAGTAACAACAACCAAAACGAATACTTCAGTGAAAATCTGCACTGAAATTATTTTATTAGATGAAATATTTAAGTTTTTCCTCATTACGTCCTTCCCAGTTATATCCTTTTGAAGTACATTTAAACTCCATTTTTTGGCCCAAGTACAGCATTTCTGCAAAGCTGTCCTGGTATAACTGAACCTATAGAATTGAACCAGACCAAGAGACCATTCCATGTTTCAATTTTAAAAGTTATATTGCAGCTGCTTTTCACAGCAAATTAAGAGAAAAATAGAATTTCCACCACTTCTAGGGCAATGATTTTAAATAGATGTTTTATCACTTTATCAAGCATAGAATTTCCTGATAAAAGAACAGCAATTAACGTTAGAACTGACAAGACTGCTTGGAGTGCAGATGACTGTCAAAATAGAGAAAATGATCTCTTTGAATTTTCTCTAGCAGCTTTTTGCAATTGCAATTAAAATTTTTTCATTAATATATATCACATAATCAGGTTAGTGTTGAGCAGGTTTGGATTTCCAGGATTATTTACCTGAATTCTCAATGACTGTAATGACTTCAAATAATGATAAGTTACGGGGCCAAAAAAAAAAACAAAAAACAAAAAACAAAAACAAACAACAACAACAAAAAAAACCACCCCAAATCCAAACCACCAGAGAGCAAACCCTAAACCACAAAAAATGTCAGCGTTGTCAGCCTTTGAACAGTGTTGGATCCAGGATGACTGCTATGGACCAGCATGTGACTTTTCATGCCTGTGACTGACTAGTGGCAAAGGGAGCTGTGCTGGTTTCAGCTGGGGTAGAGTTAATTTTCAACACTGTGGCTGGTACAGGGCTGTGTTTTGGACTTGTGCTGAACACAGGGCTGATAATAAAGAGATGTTTTTGTTATTGCTGAGTAAGGTTTACACAGAGACAAGGCCTTTTCTGCTTTCCATGCTGCCACACTGGGGGTGCATGGAAGGTTGGGAGGAGACACAGCAAGGGACAAGTGACCCAAACTGACCAAAGGGATATTCCAGACCATATGGCATCATGTTCAGTATATAAGGTGGGTGAAAGAAGGAATAAGGCAGGATACATTTGGAATGACAGATTTCATCTTCCCAAGTCACCATTACTTGTGATGGGAAGACGTCTTCTCTTGTGGAGATGGCTGAACACCTGCCTGCCCATGGGAGGCAGTGAATTAATTCCTTGTTTTGCTCTGTTTGCATGCACGGCTTTTGCTTTCCATATTAAACTCTCTCAACCCATGAGTTTTCCAGGTTTTACCCTTCCCATTCTCTCCCCTGTCCTGCTGGTGGGAGCGTGAGCAAGCAGCTGCCTGAGGCTTGGATGCTGGCTGGGGTTAGACCACGACAGGTGGGAAGTTTTCCTCTATCATGTTTTCTGCAAGAAACCTAACAAGCACATTAAAAGATCAGTAACCTTCATACAGTGGCTGGGAACATTTGTCATTTGGTATCTACTGATCTGGTCAATCCTGTAGAATTCTCTACTCAAAGAGAGAAGTCCAAAGGCAAAATCTTCCCATTGCAGTCAATGATGTATGCTTTGTGTGGCCAGGTTTTATTACCTATTTGTGTTACAGAAACTTGCACCCACAGGCCTGATCAGGGCCTACTATGCAAAGCACTGTAAAGATACATCGTAGAAGATTAAAATAATTTCAGTCTAAATGTACAAGAGACACAATGGAAGAATTCATATCCCTTCTTGCAGTTGGAAACTGAGGCAAATTTCCAGAAAGAGGAAAGAAATATTTACATAGGAATGCAGGCTCAACATATAGGTACTATTCCTGTGTTGGAATTTATAGGAATCACTAGCACTGGGCTAAAAGCACGAGAGATAGGTGTTAACTGGCACCTCTTCAGCTGCTTTAGTAAGTGGCATCTGTATCATTACATGGTCAACAAATGTGCTGTTTGAGATGCACATGACCTAAGATGTTTTTGGGAAAACTGGGAAGGTACACAACTAGCATGTCTAAAATAACATTCTTCCTTTAATAAGCCAGACACCCCTTCCAATCAAATCAGCAGACGATGAATTTCTGAGACTAGAATTCAATATTGCTGTAGCAATCTGAAATTGAAATTCAGCAAGACAGTTGAGCTGACCTAGCAGTTCATTGGTATCAAAGGAAGTAATTTCCCCTCCCTTTTTTACTAGCCACAGTTCTGCCCCAGTGGCCTTCGGATGTATCACCTAGATAGACACACCATTCTGAATTTTATTACGTGTTCTAAGGTACCTCCACCTTAACATCTTATCTTCATGTGCTCTGTTAAGCCATCTGTCATGTCTACTTTAAACAACATAGTTCACTTTCAATTGAAATGGTTATGGGAGTCCCAGACAGAGTTACCACATTTCAGCAAGCAGCTGAGAAAACGGCATTCAAGGCATTTTATAAAAATTGCAAGAGATTTTTTTTCTTAAGGTACAGCAAAAAATGTACCAAAGGCCATAGTAACCGCCCTGTGGACTCTCATCTTCTGCTTCTGTGCACTGACAGTTGACAATGCTTTCTCACAGGGGAAAATAAACATTCAGCTTTTGTGAATTACTGCTTTTAGCTGCTACCTACTTTAATTCAAGAAAACCACATTTGTCAAACTCGCCATGTCCCAAGAGAAAATCTTTAGCTACTAACTGTTAAAATGCTGCTGACCATCAGAGATTTAACAGTTCTAATGATATCCAAAACAGCTGTACTTCAAAGAATCAAGGGAACTCAGAGGAGGGAATTTACCATCCATGATGTGAATCTGATGCACAATACAGTAGCTTTGGTTTTAATCATCAAACCAGAGGTAAACTTACTTGATATGGAAGAGTGACTGCTTGTCTCTGGAACACCTGCTTCAAGGGTTGGTGCAGATGATGACTCTCTTGGCATTTCCAGTGTTGAAAGTCCTTTCGCAGCAGGATCTGCATGTGAAAATTGTGCTTAAACTCTCAGCATTTAAAATCAACAAGGTTTTTAATCTTCCTTCTCCCTAGATGTCCTTTTCGCATCATTTCAGTCATCTATTCACCATCTGGCATTCCCAGCAGTTTTAAAAGGATTCAGTGTGTGTGTCATAAGAATTTTTATAGGGGCACAGGGATCTATTTCTTAAAATCACTTTTTAAAGGAGACTTCTGCCTATGGTCTTTAGAGCTCACGACTAATAAATGCACATAGAGTATGATATTGATCCCACTCAAGTGATTACTGGAACCACCAACATGGAAATAAGAGAGAGACCACTGATATAAAGCTAGTTTAAATGACAGCTTAGCATTTTTTTAAAGCCTTAACTCCAACATGTCATCAATTTTCATTCAAGAGGCTGTTGACCTAGCATTTGATCCTGAAGATTCACAGTTTAAAATTCTGCATTAAAAAGGTTCCACGTGGTGTTTCAGAACTGGAACAGCCCTCCCAAGCAGTTTCAAGCATGATAGTGTTCATTACTGCATGAAAACTGGCCCTTTTTAATGGTCAAAAAAAGCACTGAGTCTAACTGCACAATTCTTTCAAGGCCACACTTCTCTACATGAAAGGTTCAAAAGCACTCAGCTCTCTTTAATTTTTATAAAGCTCCAGTAGTTCTTCAGCTTATTAGAACCATAAATGGGATGACAGGCCTGAAACATAAAGGGAACAATGTAACCATGATTACACAGAACAATTTCACCTTGTAAAAGTGGAATGTCCTAAGAAGAATTTATACTGTGATTCCCTCTGAAGCACTTAAGAAAAATGTGAGGTCAGGAATGCATAAATATTCCCCCTCACTTCAACAGCAACAAAGAACTGAGGCCTGAAGGATTCTGTCCTTTTTCATTAATATGTTAAAAAACATGGTAAAATTCTAGTAACTGAAAAATCCTAAGAAAAAAAATAGCCAAGAAATTAAAAAGGCAGCAGCATACCATTTTTCAAACTGTTTGATAGATCCAATTGGAATCTGAGGAAAAACTGAAACTCACTTTCTCTCCACATGAAAAAAACTCAGTAACAAAACTTTGCATTGAAATCACCTGAAAAAAAAGTTAGGGTACGTAGAAGATTGCCCATCTTGGAATTTTAAATCTTTAACAAACACGGACCAAGAAAACTTTGTGGATACCCAGTACAAAGAAGGCTACAAACAGGTTTTAGTATATAAAAACAAAATATATGTGCATGTCTATGTCTAAATGCAAACTGTGGTTAATTCCAAGTGCTCTTACTTTGGAAGTTGCACTTTGTGATCCATTCTGCTTTCCACTGCCTTATGCTGGCAAAAGAAATAAGGGCCAAAAATCACTACACCAAAAGAGAATCAGTGTAGCATGGACTAGACTAGGAGGATAAAAGGCATGGAAGTATGACCATTTTTCTGATTCCTAGCATAAAGAGGACAGGGAGTTTCACTCTCTAACTTGGATGTCAGACTGAGTACTTTTGTGACAGAACTCCACTTCCTTTTCAAATGGGTCCCTTATACATTAAATGTTTCTCAAAAGGAATGTGCTAATCAAACACCTGCAAGCACATCAGATGCTATAAGTACCCACATCTCACTACAAATAAACACATCTCCTTACACAGGTCTGTTATTAAAACCTTCACACAAAAATAAGCCTTTTGACTGGGTGAGGGAGCTCACCTGCCTCCTTCTGCTCTCCCAGCTTGTCAAGGATGTTAAAGGAAATGTCCAGGTATTCTCTCTGAATAGCACTCACAGCAATCTTCCTCTGCTTCCTCTGGCGAGGAACAATCTGAATCTTAAATTCTGACTCCTCAGTTTCCCCTTCTTGTTTCTGCTCTGTGTTTTGTTCAGTGTCAGACTCTGTATTGGTATCAAGTTTATCACTTTCTGTTTGCTTTTCAGAATCTTCCGGGACTTTAATAAGGACTGTCTTTACATTTGGGCTTGGAATTGTTCCACTAGATTTAATCTCCTCCACACTGAGCTCAGAGTTATCATCAAGGGACATTTCTGGAAGGGCAGATGATTTCTGCAGCAGGTCCCTTTTCTGTTTCAGAGTTAGTGAGTTTCCAGAGGACATGTCCTGAAATTCTTCTGGCTTAACTAACTCTGAAGAGTCCTTCTTATCTTTGGGAGAAATGGAAATGACCTCTTCTATTGCTGCTGAAGCATTGTCGCTTGTATCCTTAGAACTGAAGTCTTTGGAGCAATCTTCAATGCTGAACTGTACCAGCGGAGTTGTGCTGAGGCTGAGTGCAGACACGTTGATAGGAGTTGAAGGAGATGAAACGGCGGTTTTGCCAGAGACCTCATCATTCAGCGGGTTCGTTGTTTCTTCTTCTTCATCACTCTCCACTATTCTAAGGGGAGGAAGTGGTTCAAAGACTAAAGAGTCACTGTCTGAAGTGGAGAGCACTGAATGTTTTTCAGGACCCGATGTTGAATCAGAGGACAAATCTATCAGATCTAAATCTTCCTTGGGATCAGCAGTTTTAACTGGGGAGTCCACTTTCACTTCATAGGTTTCCATGCAATTTAGCCTAACCTCTGGTATGACAGGTCTTTTGGTTTCCTGGAAACTCTCTGTATGAGGAAGACTTTCTTGTGTGTCTATATTTTCAGCTTTAGTAGAAGAATTCTGCCGAGACCGTCCATAATCGCTGTGCCTGTGTGTGGCGTAAGCAGCAGGGACAGGAGGCTTTTCTAAGTCACAGCGGTCTATGCAGGACTTCCTGCGGTGTTCGTCTAACGAGAACAGCAGGGAGTCTGCGTTCCCTATATCAAGAGATTTTTGTTTTAGAGAGCGCAGTTTTTTTTTCTGAATGCTTTCTTCTCTCACACAGCGGAGAATACTGTCTTGTAAGGCCCCCGTCTCTCTATATTCAGCCAGCTCTATTTCACCTGATCAAAACAGAAAAAGCTAATACTACCTCAGTTGGAGACTTTTGGCAGATACCTTCATCTTTATATCACAATTCAACAAGACTGACATTTCAAATACAAACCCAGTATTAATCAAAATTGCCTACATTTTGTTTTAACCTCAGAACCAAATTACATGGATTTTTACAACAAACAGTAACAAAAATGTGCTATTTGGATAGTAGAGTTTACCTAAATGCTGTCCAAAGTCTATTCGTCCTGGACAGATGTATATGAAGACAGACTGTGTAACCTTGTGCATTGAAAGGAGGTGTCATAGGCATGTAATTTCCACAGATACTTGGGATGGCTGCATGTAGTTCACCTATTATTTACTGCAGCAGAACAAGCTTAAAATGCATGCTTCTGATTCAAGAAGCAAGGGTAGTATTGGCAGTGAGGATATTGCAGCACAAGCCTGAGATCAGAGAATTTTTTCTCTGGTGATACTAGAACCCAGCAGGGTCCAGCAGCTATCACAGCACCCAGTCCTCCCTCCTCAACCCGGGGAGGAGGGCAGTGAGCACAGCTGCACCTGCTGGCACTGCCACTGCACTGGTACTTTCCTATGTGAATACACTCATTGAGAACATTTTCAAAGATTATCACTGTTGCTATTATTATGAATTACATATTTTCACATAAAATAGGATATTCCTAATCATTAATATCCACATATTTCAAAATACTCCAAATACAAATCACTGTGCAGAAAAAAGCCAGTGATAGAAGTTTTAGTGTTCACTCTAGTCAGAATCACTTCCCCTCCCTCTGCAAATACCTAAAAGGAAAAAAAACCAGGCAAGTGGGTGGTAGTGAAAATCTCTTCAACTTTTTTTCAGGCTACTGATTCCAGACACCTGAATTTGAAATCAAAATAGTTCCTAGTTTTTGAAAACCCCATTTTTGCCAATGGAAAACAATTACATTTGCAGCAGCAAAAGCAAATTTGCTTACCATAGACTCCCACCTTATCAACAAAATCAATTTCTGGGAAAAAATAATTTAAGTAAAAAGTCTTCAGCCCAATTGTTGAAGAAAATTCAAAAAAATCCTCTTAATTGTTTTTTTAATTCAGAAGAGCTTAATGTTTCAAAAAACAACTGCTGATTTTAGGTATTTTTACTCTGGAGTGCCTACTTTGAGATTCCTGAAAGATAACTCATTCAGGGAAAATGAGTGTTCTTCAGAGTCAGAGTAGTTATGTTAAAATTAGGCAGTGCAACAAACTCTACAAAGAAAGTTGAAAGGTAGCTTGAAATTAAGAGTAGGAAATTGTATTTCTGCATGAGTTTATACCAACAAAACAATTCATACTTCTCTGAGCATTCATCTCAACTGGTTGATATTTCACCATTTTGCTGCCACCAATTCTTTTCAGTCTTGCAAAGAAAGTTTGAGACTCTTTATTGCAAGGTCCTGTTGGTGTATCATGAATATCAGATTCATCAAAAACACTGTCTTCCTCTGCTGGAGAATGAAAAAACATTATTACTCTTAAGAGGGTGCAATTTCTAGAATGAAAAGCTGTCTATGTAACAAAACCTCAGCTAGTGTCAATTCAACCTGAATTGAAAAATGAAGTTTCCTAGAAAATTTGTATCCCAGGCTTAACTTTGTCATTCTTATTACATCTTAAGTTAAGGTCTGAGAGAAATGAAAAATGGGCTACAGTGCAATAAAAGCATAACAAAGCTTTTACCATTCTAAGTTGATCTTCTCTACCAACAATAATACAGACTCTTTAGATGGAAGAAATACACTAGACTGGGACACTGACTTGAGTAAACAACTTCTGTAGAGCTCAGTGAGAAATGGTAAGAGGAAGATGGAAATTAGTGAAAGAACTACAAGGTAAGGAAAAAAATAGCAAAATAAGAAAGTGAAAAAGGAAGAAATAGATAATCTTGGGAATCTGATAATGGTAATAGTAATAGAATAAGACCTAAAAGTATGAATTATGAAATTACTGATCTAAGCAGCAATAGTAAAATAATAAAAAAAATTATGCCCTGATTTGATACCAGCCAGATGAAAATGCCAAAGAGAAAGAAAGATCCAAATCTACTTCTCCATCAAATAAAATTCTGTATCATCTATATAAAACAGCTATTAAAAAATAAAACAGAAATTAAAAAAATTTTTAAATCTATCATGTGGAATCATTCTGTAATTCTACGTCCAGCAATTCGTCTCCAAGGAAATAAGAAACACTACTGGGACAATTAAAAGAAACAGAGCACTCAAAAGAAAAACAAAGTTGGTCTTGTTTATTGTAGCAAGCAAATATGGAGAGGAAATGCATTTGGTGTCTGAGAGTGAAGGGGCAAGTAAGCCAAAGAGCTAGAATGGACAAAAACTGAAGACTTAAATGAGACATAAATATCTTCAGTTCTGAAATTGCTGGCAAGCTGCTAGTACATGTGAAGATATGAAATTGCCACCTAAAGGCATCAGGGACAAGATACCTAATTGAAATGATGAATCCAGAAAAATCAATCAAGGTTGATAGTAAGAATTTCTAGAGAAACTGGCTTTAATAAGTTACAAGATCACTTTTAATGTCATGTCCTATTTGTAACTTCTTCTTCCCCTTACCAACAAATGCTTTTTGTCACAAGATTTAGCATCAGTTTCACAGCAGCCTGTACACTTGATCCCCACAACAAAGTTTGTCAGAAAAATTAGGAAAAAAGCTCAATACTGGGGAAATCCATCTTCAGCATATGAATTCTTCCTGGCTGACAACAAAATCCTCATCAGTTCACTATCTAAACACCACCTCTGATGATGACAGCAACACACACACACACACTACCTGACCAGTGACTAAACAAGTCTTTTTAGAAAAGGTGGGAAAGGCTTCAACTTTCCAAGTTCCTGGGGAATTCTATTCACTGCTTTTTGCAGGTGAAAGAAAACTTTTCTACATCCTCCTTTTTCTGCAGCCTTTCTGCAAAGGAGGAGAACAAGCCCTGTTGTTAAGTCAGTATTTACAGAGTAAAATTTGCCCATTTATGGTCCCTTACCTCTGTGCAGCCCAAAGCCCTTCACAAGAGTTTTGGAAAGCAAGTAAATATTATTCTCCTTACTGTAAACATAAGGAAACAATGCTGAAGTGAGACACAAGGCCACCCAGGGAACCACTACTGGACAAGCTGGGTACTTGGGCACCACAATTTGTCTTTACAAGGTCTCAGAATCAATCCAGAAAGTTAATGCACTCTATAAATGCATTAGTAAGTCATTATGAATTAAGTCATTAACTTGTCTCAAAACAAAGATAAATTCACAGTAAGGCCACAGTTGTCTCTTAGCCCTCCACTAGCAATACAAAATGTCCAACTGAGTGAGATTATGCAAAATGTAGTTTAAATCCACATTAAGATTGCTGTAATTTTCTAGAGCAGAGTAATAGGATGTTCAGGTAAACAAAATGTTGTGCTCTTGTTTTGCTGTACATCTTTTCACAAGCAACAAGCAGCAAGACAGGAAAACATACTGACATGAAAACAAGAGAGCTTCTTGGATTTTTCTTCAGAAGAGTTTTCTGTATACTACAAAGACTATTTGAGAAGGAAGATGTAAACAGCAAATAAACAGCTAAAGGGCAAAATAGCTGAAAGAAGGCTACAGAATGTCAAAAGAACATGTTAATCATTAACTCTTACTAGGTAACTAACTTCACAAACCTAAGCAATTACACTCAGTGACACCATGGCATTTGAAGCCCCAAGCTTACACCAGTTCACATCATCACAGCACCCCTGCTACACCTAGCAAGCACATACAGAGCTCACAATCAGACAAAGTATAGAACCATTCTTTTGCCTTGAGACATTCACCTACACGTTTGCATTAACCTCGTCAATTTCAGCTCCTTTAAAGACAAAAGCAAACTGCAGACTGAATTCATAGACTTCTCTTTTCAGTATCAATATTTGCTGCTATTTCATGTTATTACAATGTTAAATCAGAATGTGGTGTCAGGCTGGTTGCACACCTTGCATGATGCAGGATCAGCTAGCACTGCCATAGGAAAGGCCAAGAACTATCCAGGCATGCTGACTGAACCATTATGTCTCCTGAGAGATGTGAGACCACTGTGCTAAGCTCGGCCTATGGAGCAGCTGAGAACCTCTTTTACTACACATGGCTATCCTGGTCAGGTAAGTCCCACTTCAAACTCAATTACAAGTATTATGTTCTAAAGTTCAGACCATATTTACCATTCTACAACATCTGCAAGACTTAGTGAATTAAATCAATGATACAAATCAGAGTGATAAAAGTACCTTTCTCCTTTTCACTGTATCGGCTTATGTTACTGTTGTCACTATACAAAGGACCAGCAGTGGCATGGGGCTTGCAGCTGTGATACTGAGCGTTGAGGGTATTGACTGTGATGTGGATTAGGTGAAGTACAATCTTGCTGATTTCACAGTCTCTGTAGGGGTACTGTTCAGCAAAAGAGAAAAACTTCAGCTTAAAAACTAACTTTTCTCCTTGAATAAACATTCAGGCAGTAAAACAGAAAAATTAAAATAATATTATCAGCTGGATGCCCTTTGCCTTCCCTTGATTATACATTTCCAAATATATCACGAGAAGCAGGACTCTTGTCAGCTTTGTACACATAATTATTTTAATAAAATATTAAAAGTCCATATTAGTAACATTTAGTGTCTGCATTTCCTTGTATGCCCTATAGACCTGCAAGAAATTTGTTAAGCATATCAAAAGTATTTGCAGCTCCCTTTCAGTGCATAAGTGCATTACATTTTAACAGCATTAACTGAAGAATACAAACTGCTAAACTGACACACTCCTCCATTTAAAGTCACTACTTAGTTTTTTTTAAATTAATTCTAAATTACTCAAAATACTCCTCACTGGAATTTCATGCATCCTTTTCCTATTTTAATATCCATATTTTCCTTTCTCAGGTAAGCACCTGAAAGACAATAAAGACTGAAGAAGCACAAAGGAAGTCAGTAGCACAGACTAAATCCTAACTATTTCAGACATTGAACTTAAATGCAGTGAGTAAGTATATCAAAGAAAAATGTCCTTTACGGTTCCACTCACTTGCCATACATTTAGGTGTTCCCTGTAACAAATTTCAAATTCACTCACCTTATACAGAATAACAAGCAAAGCCTTTAACCACATCTGCCGAATGTGAGGCTTGAGGGACCAGAGGGAGCAGCGAGGAGGCTGCTGAAAGTAATGCCTTAGCTGAGGACAAGTGCAATATTTCAACACCTGCACCACCAAAGGAAGAAGGTGTTTTCCCAGGTTGATGTTATAGTCCATCACCTGAAATGAACACAGGAGTTACCTCACCAAAATCAAATCCACTGATGTTAAAAAACAAAACCATTAATACAGCTGAGGTATTAGGTAAGTGAAAGGAAATTGATGGTTTTAAGGAAATCTCACTACCATTTAGAAGCTTTCTGCCAGCTTGCCACCTTCTCATTTTAGCCAGATAGGCAGAATGAAACAAAGAAAATGTGTTCTGAAAGCCTTTCATCCAGCACAGTTTAAATTTTAAGATACACTGGCAAGTTCATAAAATACATTATGCTGAAATAGCCTTGTATTATAGCACAAGTTGATCATGCTTCAGTACACAAAACCATATGATGTATATCCCATGGTTAACACACAGGATGCACCTGTGAGATCTGGGAGTTGAGTAGTTTGGTTATTTGGGGGCTTTGTATTAACATTTTAACAGTGTAGTGGCAGGTTTTTTTTCTCAGTAGCCTTGCAACATTAGGCATTAGGGTTTTTTAAGCCCCAAGTTCTGGAATCAGGTAATGACACTAGGTTCCCACTCTCCACCAAAGGTAAGAGTGACTACTATGTTATGCAGGAAGCTTATGCACACAAATCCTAAAGGACCCAAGAATAAATCAAATGAAAATTATCTTGCTCTAAATACAATGCTCATCAATCTTAAGTGGTGGTGTTGCTGCAGACAGGCTGCTGTGATTACTGTTAGTCACAAGCCTTGTCTCCATCACGACCTTTGAAGAGCACCATGCTATTTGGGGCCAGTGGTTAGAATCCTAGGAGTGATCCAAAAGTGCAGTGAAGCCATATATTCCCACTACCCTGGCACAACTGTGTTTCACTTGAAACTGCAATGCCATTTTTCATAATCTTCCTATCAGTCTTCCAACATGAGCCATTTTTAAAATCACACATGCTGAAATCAGCAGTTAAACTAGATCATAACAAGGCTCCACAAAGCCCTTAAGTCTGATGCTGCCCTACACTGGTTGACACCTGGGAAGGTGCAGCAACAAGCCAAGGCACCCAAGATCTAACATGCCCCTGCAGTTTCAGTGGACTTAGTGAATTTTATCAGCAGCTCTCTACATCTAAACAGACAGTCTATACTTCTTTTGCTTTGTTTTTATTAGAACAAGCAGGAGAGACTAATTTACAAACACTAAACTCATGGTCTCAAGTTCTCTCCTGAACAAGCCAACTAGAAATTTTTCCCTGTAAAATTCTCCAGTTTGATGTGCAGAGCTTGTGTAGGGCTAAATAGATGAATCCCATGTCTTATCCATGTAGGGTGAACCAGTCGAATATATGATTTATAATCACCAAATTTGGTCCTATCCCGTAATGCCGTATTCCCGCAGGGAGCGACAGTAACACAGCACGGGTAGGAGAAGCTCATCCATACCAAGCAGCCAGAGCGCTGCCTAACGGAGCACATCCCGCAACGCAAACACGCCTGCAGAGCTATTTTCCAAGCTGCCGCAGGCAAATAAGGAATGAAGGAATAAAGGAATAAAAGAAGGAAGGAACAAAAGAAGGAAGGAACAAAGGCCGCGGGAGAGGCGGAGCGGAGCCCGCATCGGGACTACGCGCTGCGCAACTGCGCCACCGCGCGGGCAAACACCGCCACTGCAGAGAAACCCGGGCTTTGGTAGTCCGCAACACTCGGAGCTTACCGTGAAATATACTGAGACAGCTGTTTTTTTTTTTTTTTTTTAATCGAACTGTCCACTCGAACCAAGCTTGGAATCAAAATCAGCGATTCAGCAAGCCAACCTAATCCCAACCTTTGTGGAGCTGACGGGGTAAAGCAAGTATTTATGGCTTGGGAAAGAAGAGCAACTGAAATAGATCTCCTAAAAGCTCAGTACTAAGTTTTCACTCTATGAATGCATCTTCGGATTGCAAATGGCATTTCTCTTGCAGAAAAGGTGATTCCAAACACAAAGCAGCCCTGCAGCTAAGAAAAGAATTCTCCCAAAATACAAATTAAAGTTGATGTCTGCTGCACAGAGAAAAATCCTGGACTACTAAAGCTCTCAAACTCCTTTTGACATCAGAAGAACCAGGATTCAATTATAAAGCTTTTTAACACAAATGGTGAATTTGGCTCACACAAGACATTTTAAAGGTGGAAGAGAAAGGCAGGGGCTGATATTTACAGCTGCAGTAAGGAGTACTTCTGAAAATCAGGCCAATTATAATCACTGAAATGTGGGCTTCCAAACTTGGAAAACACTTGAAAAACATAAATGTGGAAGATGCTGCCCTGTGATCTGAGCTGCCACTTCCAGATTCTCAGTACAAGAGCAACAGGTCTGAATCTCCTTTTACAGTCATTAATTTAAAATTTCACAAATTAAAGATGATTAACACAGAGCTACAGTGCTCTGGGACAACAGAACCCAATACATTTGCAGATGCCCAGTTTGCCTTAACACCATCTATTTTGCTTCCTGAAATATGGATATCTGACATCTCCCCAGTTGTGAAAGGTTATCCAGCTATCAACATCACATTTAACTTTGAAAAATCACTGATTCCAATGCATGAACCAGAAAATCTTGGTAAGAACTGCAGATATAGAAGAGACAAGGATAGCTTTGAGCAATGTTTGAAAGTTACAGAGGACATCAGAAAACATAGCCCTGGTCCCCTAAGGTAATCCTTTATGAGAGACTGTGATAAGGAAAAAGCATTGAAGTGATGAGATGCTCCACTGCAAATAGGAATACTCTGCAAGTGCAAAACATTTTTCAGCCCAGCATCACCCACTACTCTATCAGTGGGAATTAACTGAGCCTTAGAAGAGCCTTGTGAGGTAGAAAATTATGGTCCTCCATACAAAATGGATGGATGGCAAGGATGTGCTTGGTCATTTATCACAGAAATATAGGCAAAAGTTCATAATGGCAATAGCACTCCCTAGGAAAGGGAGAACAGAAAGTCCTGGTGCACTGTGAGGAAGAAAAATTAGCCTCCTGCAAAGTGAAGAACATTGAAGAGTTCACAGACCATTCACATAGGGAAACAAAACAAGAACACATAGATCCCAGGTCTTCCTGAAGAAGAAAGCACGAAATATTCATTAGGAAAGTAAGGCATTCAAAAGCTAGTGAAAGACGGCAGAGGTTAGAAGCAGTCTCTTATTTTTCATACAGTGGTAGTATTTGCATGTCTCCCTGCACACAAAACTATAATCTCTTTGCCAGTGATGCAGAAACTTTAGACTACCAGTGGAAAGAAATTCTTTCACAGGCTGAAAATATGTTGAAGTTTTAAGTAGGATTGTTGAGATATTGGGACACAAGACAGATGATGGACTTTGGACCTGGTTAGCATAAGAGATTTGATAACAAGATGCCTTGGCAAGAGCAAACAGAACTTTGAGAATTAAAAGAAGATTCAATCAGACTGGTTTACTGGAAAAAGAATATTTCATTAAACTCTGCAAGCAAGAGATGTTGTAATATGCATAAGTTTGTGCATGTGATTTTAACATAATCATTGCAGCAAATGTTACTAGTCTTCCTAAAACAGTATATAAGCATTGGTAGTGCACAATAAATTCAGATTCTGATCACCTATCAGTCTTCCCCGTCTCTCTTCATCGCCGACATAGGATTACCTCCTTCAGCCATTGTTTTGGTACAAAGAAGGCTGTGCTACCATTTCAACAACAGGCAATAATAAACAGCAGCAAAAGCTATTAAGTGCCTTCACCTACTTGTGCTATTCCAGCAATAAAGGCATTAAAGCAGGTTGAAACACGCATTTTTTGGGGTGCAATCATGAAGCATCCTTCCTGCTGATCGTAGCCAAGCAGGACGTACAGATGGCGCTTGACCGTGTTGAAAGCCTTAGCGCTGCTGATGTCTGACTCTGCGCTGCTCTCATCCTTTGCCATGAACTTCATCAGCACTGTGATGAGCTGGTGGACAGTCTGGTGGTCAATCCCAGCATCCTCTGGCAGCAGGTCTTTTATTGTATTATCGTTCTCTGGGGAAGGCTGTCCTATGGGCACAAGAGACATTGATATCAGACACTTGAGAACGCTGTGTAAACTCTGTAAATCCAAAAAGCAGGGTACAGAACGTACCAGAATTTTTTTCCAGAGTTCACTGCTCCATTTCTGCCCAAATACACCCAGTGAAATTGCAGGAGACAGGCACGCACTTCTGAGGACATTGTTCCTCTGTTGCCCCAGGTCCAACAGCACAGAAACACTCACTGTGTACACTCAACTCCGTTTCTCAGCTTTCCCATACTTAGTGGAGCACCTTATTTCCCATCCCAGTGCACTTCCGCGAAATTGAACATTATTATTATTCCACATCCACCAAATCCCACTGCCACCAAATTCTCATCTGGTATGGTTATCAGTCTTTTCTCAGTAAACATGAACAGACATCAGTCTTTGCCAGCGGAAAATGTACAAAATGGCAAGGGTAGGAAATAAGAAAAAGTGTACCAAAAAATGACTAAACAAAGAATTAAGACTTCCCCTATTAGCACGAATCTGTATTTCTCTTAAATAACTTGTAGTATTACAAATAACTTGTAAATAAATAGTGTTATTTTAATATTCTAATTTACCCCTATTCTCAATGTGATATGCTATTCTGACAAAGGACTCCTTTGCTGATATAACTGCATCTGTCTTAGGTTCTTCACAAGAAAAACTGCTGTGTCTGTAATTTTTAAAAATAATTTTAAAGTATGTTGCTTTTTTAATCGTGAGTGAACAGAGGTTTATTTAGCTGTTTTGCAAAGCATGGGAGATGGTTGTCATTTCTATGACAGGTAAAAATTAAAACTATGCAGGGGGCAAGAATTTTCAGATCCACTTCTATTAAGAATAACTTTCCTTTATTGGTCATATTTGGGTTAGAAGAAATAATGAACTTTATGTTATACAATATTTTTTGTTCCAGAGAGTTTTCACTGGGATTTTTTACTTAAAAACCCTCCTTCAAAATGGAAATTGTCTATCCAAGCTTTTGCTGGACTAAGATTTGCAGATACAAAAAGAAAACAATGAATTCTGAAATAATTAGAATCAGAAATAAAGCAAAACCATTTTCAGAAGTACTTCCAAAATTTACACAAAAAGTAATCTTAGCTTCATGGACATAAACTGAGAAATAATCTTTTATTCTTATATAATATTACACCCAGGTTAAAGTTTTCCATGGAATTATATCATAAAGACACAATTTTCATAAGGATGATATCTGACTGTATTATTCAGCCCTATTTATTTTCATCTCTAGAACATGGTGTGATATTTTCAATAAAATAAAGAAGGAGATAAGATGAAACAAATGAGAAGATCATTAGGCACTAAATAAATACTGGTTCTCCAAATAGAATTCGAAGAGTAATTAATCTGAAAAGATTAAACCATTTTATTTTCTCTTGCTGAACAATCTAATTTAGAAGCTCAGTGATAAAATGTTCAATTTCAAAAGTGTTTCATAACTCTAACTCTAGCTAACATATACTTCCCAGGACTTTTCCTGACCTTTCACTTTTCCAGAAATACTACTATACTTTCTGATGCATTAAAGATCTCATACTTTACTCTCAGGGAATGCTATACAGCAGGATAGAGTGAACAGAGCTTTGTTTGAACCCTGATTTGTTTGTCACAGCTCTACTAAGGATCAAGACTATGGAATGTCATTCACCCCGTTGTTATTTCTGATATAGGAACCTGCAAAAAACCAGCAATGGAGAACTACTTGTTTAAAACTACAAAAACTGTGCAATCCAGTTTAATCAATAGATCTTCAGAGTCTGGAAAACTTCTTCTGCTTGGAATGAGTCTTAGATTATATCAAGCCTGAACTAAATATTCATTTCACCAACAGAAGATACAGGGTGCATGTTATCACATGAGGCTGTTTAAATCCAAGCTTGGAATGCAAAACCAAGACAGCTCTGTCTTTACAGTAGCTAGGGTAACTTTTATCCCTTAAAATTCATTTGTATGTGCCTATACAAGGTATATAGATATACACACACATATCCTCCCCAGCCCTCATCAAAACCTTCTCACATCACCAAACACACGGCCAGGTAATATACAGCCTCCATGCCTGACTTCAATCTAGCCTTACTTCCAAAGATTCATCTCTTTATTCATGTGTGCCTTATATCAGACCCCTTCACCTTCAAATTACTTTAAGGTATATCACAATGTAACATAAAGCAGCAGATCAGAATTACATCACGCTTCATCATCCCAACTGTGATCCCTATCAATGAAACTCTCACTGACTGTTCAGGATACTGCAGAGGACATAAGAACAAACGCATGATTTTGGTGTTTAATCCATACAGAATGCACACTGAATCCAGCTTGCCTTTTGACTGTGCAAGGATGCCTGTTTTAGATCTAGAAAGAACAGATGAGCATGAAAACCGGTTCATTCAAGGGCTACGTATAAAATACATGTTTTTCTACAACAGGTGTACATCCTCCATTTAGGAGTCAGTCAGTGCCTTAGCTGAAACACATATGCTCAGTACTGCCAATGCAGTGTTAAAAACTGACACAAATCTCAAAAAAATTTTTTTTACAAACATACAAGCTTTTAGGATGAAATCATAAATATTGGGCAGGAGAAAAGGGACAGTAATTAGTCTTCCAGTTTCCAAATAATCTGTCATATTCTGAATCATATTATCAGAATTTTCTTGAGATCAGTAGTTACTAGCTACATGAAACATTTTATATATACATTTTTAGTGGAAACTTTGTTTTAACCTTAGGTGATGAACTACCTAAGCCTGGAAAGCAAAGTATAGAAATACTAAAATACCAATCTAAGAAAACCACAATGTGTAACAATGCCTACTGTGAGACTGACAGTTCTTATGCAACAAATTCCTTTAAGCCCAGTACTTAGCAGGTGGTTGGTGCCATTAAAAGAAGAACAACCATCCACTGATATACTCGTTTATTGCATCATGATGTCGCTTGTTCCCTCTGTGAGCCTCTGACAACCCACACATGTGTTCTATAAAGAATTAGTTTATTTCCAGCTCTCACTGGGCTAGCACAGCAGGGCTATATCCTGATAATTCAGAAACTCCCCTATTTCATTTCACAGCTTTGTCAGCTCCCACAGTGACAAGGTATCTTCCTTTCAGCTGATCATCAAATAAGTTGATATATTTTGATTAGGAATTTGTATCTGTTGGACGTATTCCAAGTCTTGAAGACAGAACATGAAAAGATCTGAATCTGACATCTTTTCACTTCCAAATTATCAGTCTACGCAGCATTCAGAGCAATAACTGTCAGTAGCCACAATTATTAAGAGATTACTTGGATCCTGCTGTGCTACCTATTCTACAGAAGCCTGACAGAAGGGTGACATCTTCAGAAAATGTCAGTAAATACAAAATAAGGGACTTGAGATATCTATAAGCATGCAGAGGAGACAAGTGTAATATACAGTACTGACAGGCAAAAGCATTCTGTCTGTTGCCTTTAAAACCTGAAGGACTCAAAGATCCGACTCGAAACAGGTGACCCATGGGGCCAGTCTAGCAAATATTTACTTGTGGGCAATCAAACACAGGAGGGTGAGGCACTGCTGGCATAGCTGACTGACTCCAAAGTCTTATTTACAACTGGAGGCAGCTTTCAGTACAGATTGAGACCAAAGCTTCAATTTACACTTTTTGGAACCGTGCTGAGATGTGATTCAGTCTGCCATTTAGACAACTTCCATCTGGTATAAGTTCATCTCATGATTCAGCAAGAAAGTCAGAGTTAGAGCCTTCCTTTTCCTGTTCCATCAAAACACACCTCCTTTGTCACACCTACCTGGTGTTTGCTCTGGTGTTCCTCCAAGTGCTGGTGCAGACTGTTCATGTCTGGTCAAGCTCACAGCTTTAGAAAAAAAAAACAAGAGCAACTCTGTTTAATAAGGCAGCACTGACATCTTACACTGAGCATATATTCAGTGCTAGCACATTTATGTTCATTTACTCCTGTGCTGTTGTCAGGCAGTGAGTGTAACTGCTTGGAACATGTCACTTGTGTGCCCTACAGATTTTGTGCACCATGTTCTCTAACTCTAATTTTCTCCATCATTTAATTTTGCAGGTACAAGAGTCAGCACACAGGAGTCCCTGTGCAGCATCAATAATTGGTCATGAAGGATTACCTAAGAATCCCAGAATATTCAGGGGGACTGTGTTGGAAAGAATATATATTGCAGTGTTGGAAAGAAAATTACCTTTTAAGTTAATAGCTCACTAGCACCCAGGTTCAAAAGTTTTATCAGTTCCTACTATACGAGTAAGAGCAATGTGAGAGGTCCAATTTGAATATAAAGACTAATCTGTGTTTGCAAAATTCTCTAAATGGGAACGGCCAAGCTTCATCTCTGCTTGGAAAGGTATCTGCATGGCACTCCATACAATCCTATGGCTTTCCAGCACCGAGGTCCTCCTGTAGAAGCCTGCAGGAAGGATGTGTTGCATGGACATTGTTTCCTTAACAACAGAATGCTGAATATATTCAAAAACTCATTTGAGACCTTAACAGCTGTTTTTAAGACTTACAGCATATGCTGCATGCACTGATGAATAATTATAATTAATAAATATATTAGTAATAGAGGATTTTTTCTGCAAAATCTGTTTCTATTTAAGACAAAACTACTACATATCAGCTGCAAATAAAAATTAAGATCTAGAAAAGACAAACTAGTCTTGGAGCACTTTATTCTAGCCTTTTAAACAGACACATCTAGACACAATTTGTCTACATCTACTTTCTTTGTCAAACTCATTAACTTGTCATTATCTGAGTAATGCCCAAAGCAGCCAGAAACCAATTGGACAAATACTGACAACTCCAGTGTGTACCCATCGACGGGATACAATCCACGGGGAGAAGATAGAGGTGTGTCACAAAAACATAAATAGATACTCAACGAATTTTGGTGGTTAAGGTTTCTGGAAGGGAGAGCGCTCTCTTGGACTCGGCGGGTCCCTTGACGCTGTCCCTCAGGGAGCGCACGCTCTTCTGACGGTTACGCGCGAAACGAGCCCTCTTGATCTTCCACATTGCCGCATCACTGAGGTTGGCCACGTTTGTCCGGACAGCAGTGATAGCTTTGCAAATGCAATGGACCAAGTTAGGATTCATTCCACAGCACAGGGAGGTCCTACTGCTGCCAAGTGCAAATGCAACTGGGCCCTGGGTCCCACTCAAGCCAAGAAAGCTTCAAATGGGCCCACGGGGTCCATCTGCAAGGTACTCATTTGCATGCTCTCATTCTGAAAACCATAAAACCCCAAAAGGTATAACTGTGTTAAAAAAATTATGCTGTTACTTGGACAAAAACAGATTCTTGAAGCCAAAAACTGAATTTCAGGCTAAGAGAATATGAGGCACTCCCTATTTAAAAGGGCAGAAATCTCACAAGTATGCATCACATTTAGTGTACTCATACCTAACCATGGCCTCTAGTTTTGCCTTACTAACCTCCTGTTCTGCCTGCACCTACCATCCTGATTTTGAACTCCAAAAACCTGTGAGTGTTGATTATGGAGTTACAGTGGCGTTATCAGCAATATCACTGCATGTCTTAATGGGATCACCAATACTTTTCCACACTCATATCTGCAGTGCACTGGAACCCTTTGAGTTTAATCATCTGAGTGACTGAAGTCAGTGAGCCCATCCTCTGCATCACCTATCTATTTGAAATGGCAAAGAGAAAGGTTAAAAAGAAATCTAAAAATTTTCTTCAGCTTAATTTAAATCACTCCAAAATATTCCTATTTAAAGATATTGCCCTACATTTGCAGCCAGAGGTGTTAGAAACTAGTGCCAAGACTCCCTGCTCAGGCCACAGCAGCAGTTCCCAGCACTGAGTCAAGCTACTCACATACGGAGAAGAAAATACCTTTGCAGTTCCACCCCCCTCCTGTGGAGCAGTTGCAGCACCTAAACTTTTTAAGGCACTGGGCTCCATGCAAATGTAGAAGGAAGCATTAGGCTGCTGAGGGAACATGCACTGTTCAAATAGCTGTTCCCATCTCCTCCAGGAAAATCAGATGGAAATAGATCTGACTCATAGGCCACCACTTGGGTTAGGAAGTTTTCAATTATTTAGCATTCTAAAAAATTATGCATTAATTAATTTTTAGTCCCTCTCCAGTGAAAGGAAGATTTGGCTTCTCATTAAGAAACCAAGTATGAACAGGACAAACATTTAAAAACATTTGTCACTGCAAAAATAGTTAACTGAGCACTGGCTCTAGTATCTCTCTGGTCCATGTATCTCTTATGCTGTGCCCCACACACTGGGGCTTTTTTGACGGTCAAACAACTCCTAGGGCTGACTTTGCACAGACCACTGCAGGACAGGGCTGGGCATGATCTGGGACTTGAAGAAGAGCAAATGCGACAGCATTAGAACTTCTACAGTAGAACAAGTGGGTTAATGCGGGTTGCAGGTGATCATAGAACCAGACCACAATTCAACCAAGGCTGGCAATCACATCCTAGTGAGAGCAAAACACAGCACCCAAAGGTGCAACAGAATGCAGCCTAATCTGTATTCAGGAAGTAAAAAATGCTTACTTCAATTTATTCTATTTTGGCCTGAAAGATTACTTAATTTCAGAGAATTTATACACATGAGACCTGCAACTCTCTCAGACTCTTGCATGCAGCTAAAATTCCAGAAGCTGGTAAAAAGTGATCAGATTTATTTGAATTATGCTTACTTGTTGGGAAAGGAAATTCTTTGTTGCAGTCCAGATGAAGCTGCGCCTCCAAAGACAGGGTCTCAAAGCGATTCACAAAGAACTCCCAGCTCAAAGCTGGGATATCTGCTTTCAGAAAATGAAGTAGCAAAAGCTTACTAAGAATTGTAGGCCTATCCTTGACAACTGTGTCAAACTGGAAATCAAGGCAGAGGCAGAGACCCTATAGAGGGAAACAAAGGAAACAACACATAACTGAGATATGAGATCTCTTAAGGATTTTTTAAATAAAGGGAGGTCAAAGCTCATAACTTCTTCTGTCAGTTAGTGCAGGATCAAGGTTTAGCTCCTTTTTTCTACCAACTCCTTTAAATCAAGACTAATGCTACTGGTATCAGAGGGAGAGTAAGGTAAGCAAAGAGATAAATAATCATCATATTTTGAATGTAGAATTTTCTAGGATTTTGAGTAATACAAAGGTACCAGCAAAGTTCTGTCCTACTGCATATTTGGTACACAATATCAAAGTGCTTTGCTCACGCTCCCCATCTGAGAAAAACATTACATTTAGGTAAGTGAATCAAGCCCTGAATTACAAAAAGAATGAATCACCAAGGTTAAACAAGGGAAGAAATATTACATTGTGAAGTGTATCAGAGGAACTTTGCCTGAAAATTCTTCTGTACATTATCTGCACTAGAATTTTGTCTGTAGGGTCAAGATTTAAGTTTGATAAGAAAGCCCACATATTGAATATGAAAGTGCAGTATACTGGTCTCATTGAACCCAAGTTCAGTAACAGTGTCATTGAACTCAAGTTCTCTGGAAACTATTTTGAAAAGGTAACAAATGGAATTAAACTAGCAAATATTAACAGCTTTTTGTAGGCAGTAACCCTGAACTCTTTAAAATACATATTCATTCTATTCACCACAGAACTAGTACTGAATTGTTCTATGAGATTTATTTTTTTATCTTGCTTTTCTCGCTTAGGTATCTGTTAAGATTTAATCATGTGAATCCTGACTGGCAGGCTCTCTCACATTCATAAAATTACATGTCTAAGTAAATCTTGAAAAGATCAAGATCATGTTTGGTTTTGCTCAAATATATTTTCTCACTGTGAGCTCAGCAGGGTCTCATAAGACTTAGAAATTTATTTTTTTAATTGAAAAATACCAAATTATTTTCAAATAATTAAAAAAACATTTACAGTTTTCTACTACATCAGTTCAAACAATAATCCTCTGCAGTCATCAAAGTATTTATGGTTGGATTTGATCTTAAAAATTATTTTTTCCATGATTCCAAGTTGGGGTAGGGCAGTATCATTTCCCTTGGTTATTTTGTGCATATATGAAGCACCAAGACCAATAATGCTTGCCTAAAGAGGTATCAGCAGTGACTGTGATGCTGTACATCTGAACTCCAGGTGAAAAGTCAGTTTCCCATTGGAATCTATTTTTTCCCATGTAGCACACCCACCTGTAAAGCTGGCCTCTTTATGGTGTCAAGTAATAGTCCAGCTCTTGTAGCCACTGCTGGGTTGACATCTTCCACAGCAGTCAGGAAACAGCAGAATGCATGAGCCAAAGAGTACTTCAGTAGGTGGTTTTTTGTCACAGAGTGAATATCCAAAAATCTGCACAACACAGCCACTTTCTCAACTATAGCAGGGAGACAAGAGGCATATTCATTTAGGCAATGGTTTATGTACTGATTAATACACATTTCCTAGAAATGAGCACAGCTGAGAAAGTAACAATGAAAAATAGCTAGAAAGAGTTATAATTTCGATTTTTATTATCCAAAATGTCTCATCTTCTCCTTTACTCTACTGCACACTGTTTTGCCATAGTTTAGCACCAAACTATCTCCAAAACTCTCCAAAGCAGCAAAAGATTATCACCTATTATATGTCTCTTCAGTTACTGCAGAGAAAGCTCTAGTTCTTCAGAGAAGAAACAAAGAGAAAATAGAGTACATTTCTCAGGCCTACCTGCTTCAAATCTCATCTTCCAGTCTTTACTGTTGAAATTGCTGTTTATGATTGTCCAGAAAATGTCAGCTCCATGAGGAAGCGAAAGTGCATGAAGAAGAAGTGGGACTGCCAGGGAAGAAAGCTGAGAGAATTCAGACTTCACAACTCCCCATAAGCTGGCAATACAAAAAAGAGCAAGCTTGCTTATAAAGACACTCCCTTGATATCCTTTCTTCTAAATGTAAAGAACTTTCCATGAAAATCTCTATGAGCCATGCTGGGCATTTATGTGAATACTACAGAGTGGATTGTAGTAAAAACAGAGTAGGAAAACAGAGCTACTTGCAAATCTTCAACTACAGCATTTTTTAATTGAAAATCCAGGTTCAAATATTCCTCACTTTGAAATACTTCATTTTGAAAAAGTTTGCCTAGTTCAAGACAACTGCCATGGAACACAGTCTCTGCTATGAATTAGGAGTTTCAGCATGACCAGCTACACCACATAAGCCACATGAACTGTCTTGACACCAAAAATCATGTGCATCCACAAATAACTAAGTTGGATATTCACAATTTGCTGGTATAGATTCAGGACAGATTCTCTAGGCTGCTAAAACCCTTAAGTCTTGGGAGATGCTCAGTGAAATTGATACAGAGCAGCTGTTAAGTGCTGACAAACACTATTTCAGAAGATCATACGCTGATGTTTACTCAGATAGATTTCTGCAGAAGTCCCTTTCTCCAAAGAGAATCTTAAAATGCACAGATTTCAATCCAATTCTAAGTGAACAAACTTCCTGTCCCTCATAAAAATAAGGTGAAATACTATTGTTGTCTCAGCTTTAATGCTAAGGCCCTATAAACTGTGTGCCTGCCTTCACAACATCCTTTATTTTACTTTGTAGAGTATAGGAAGATACATTAGTCTCAGGTAATGGTATTATTGAATATGAGGGACTCTGACTCATTGCAAAAGAGGTGGTTCACAATGGAGTAGCCATGATGGACAATGCAGGGTTACCTTGACTTCATTTACATCTCAATTAGCCTGTGCAATTACTTTTATACAGGTTTCTTAATCTTTCTACACTTCTCTACCACTCTTGTTAATTTTCCATAGTAAACTTGCAAATTCTTTGACACTAACAACAAATGTGTTAGTGTCAGAGAACCAATGAAGTATGAAGACAAAATGTGCAATAATAACCCACCTTGCAATCAACATGTGATCTTGAATATAGGCAAGAAATTGTGGATGGTCTTTTCTTGCTATATACAGGCATTCCCCATGCAGACACAGGATCTTCAGACAATTCAGCATGTTAAAAAGAATGTCTGGTTCTTCAAACCTTGACATTTCCTGTGTAAACAGATGTTTCTCTCTCAACACAATGGCACCGCTTCACCAACAATACAAACTAAACTAACAAGTAATCAATGTTACCTGCAATATAGTGTATATGAGCCTCAAGGTAACTGGAAGTTGCTGATAACAAAACTTCCTTTCTGTGTCATTCTTTATCGCTGTTAAAAATGTAAGGTACAGACAATATTACGATTATTTTATCTGTAAATTCAAAATGAAACTAAAGAATGTTAAGGTGATGAGAAATAAATTAATTCTAGGCACATTAATCCTGCAGTCAGCAAAGTCAGCGCACCGTGGAATGTGGCATCTAATGTTTTTGCTACTTTATATGTTCAAAAAGCCAAGACTTCTTTTAACCCTTCTGGAACACAGTCACACTTGCTATCAACTTATTTACAGCCTATTCAATTAATATGTTGAAAGAATTAAATGCATGATAAAAAAAGTGACTGTGCACTGCTGGACTTGAAAGACTGCTTCAGAAACCTGTATTGTATATGAGTATAAGCATTTCTTTCAAAGTCTTACTGCAATAACCTTTTCAGTCTCTACCTACCAGCATTTTCTGTGGTCTCTGTGTGATTTCCTGGGTTTTCACCATGCTTTGGTGCTGATTTGTCTTCCTCTTCTCCTTCAGTTCCTATAATAAACTCAGGTCTAGTATACAGAAGACTATCCTCGAGGTTATCTGTGGGCTCCTTTAAGAATATAATAAGTTAAATTCATTTCTTGATGTTACCTAAATACATGAGGCCATATTCTACTGACTAAGCTGCATTTGGTGTGACAAACTGAGCTCAAATGAGGCAGACTTTGTTTAGTTCCATGCACATTTATGCACTCAAAACACCTGCATATCTAACATTTTGCATCAGCAAATGCATACTGACAAAAAAAAGTGTCTTTTTGACATTGATTTAACAGAAACTGTATTGGAGCTGAGGTGGATTCAATCAAAGGGCCAATACTCCACCAAGTTTGTCATCCTTGCTTGAAAGGAGTAACAGACAGGAGTAGGGTGTTTCCTGCACCACTCTGGAGGCTTAGGGGCAGGACCTACCTCAAACCACTTTTACACTGAAAAATGTAAACTCCAGACTGGAGTTACTTCTGCCTGTGGCAAGGAGCTCAGGATTAAAGGTTCTCATTGTGACATTTATGTTGTAAATTTCAGGATGAATTCTGGAATTGTCCCAGCATGCAAAAGACTGCACTACTCACTAAGTTTAGATGAGAATCTGTACTGGAGAGGCATGAGATTATTTTTCTAGCACAAGTTATTGAATACCATGTGCAAAATATCTACTTCTAGCATATACATCAAATGAAATTCTGAAAATTTGACACATAAAAAGGCATCACTATTCCCTCCATGGAAGAAAAAAAGCTAATAAAAAACTGCTACTAACACACCACAGTAAATGAGCATCACAATAAATGGAATGATGCCTTCTTCTCAACTACCAGATGTTACATATAATAGACATCCAGCTTAAAATAAATTCATCAGACCACCACCAACACAGGAAATTCTCCAATTCTTCTGCAAAGCTACTGAGAACTTTAATGATGACTAGTGACTGGAGAGGATGTATCTGGGTCAGATAAAGTTGGATACTCAACCTAAAGTAAATTCAGTTTTCCCACAGTGCTCAGCATTTCAAACAGTCAAGCTCCAACTAAGGCTTGCTCACTTGACAACTGATTTGCTCAAAATCATTAATCATTTCGTATCCAGTCCTTTCTTTTAACAAAAGGTAAGTATTAACACTTTACTTTTTTTTTGAGACACAGTAGGATTGGAGTGATGCACATCCAAAGTGAAATAGCACTTCAGTGTTCATGGGGGAAGAGTTCATAGTGGATGAATATTGCCATCTTCCCTGGGTTCTTTGAATCAATTCAAACTTAGGAAATTTTACAGTTCAATGGCATTTTACTTTAACCTCCCGAATCCTTCATGCCAAAAGTCAGTGCATTTTTGCTCCCTTGAGCACAATGGAATGAGAATAGTGAAGGAGTTTCAGCACACCAATAATACAGACCCTTTCCTGCTCTACTTACCACAAGCCTGATTTCTTCCTTTGGAGCAAGCTGTTCCAGCAGCTCAAAACCCAGCTGGTAACACAGAATGCTGGATTGGCACAGACCACATTCAACTGCTTTTTCATCTTTCTGACAGGTGTGAGAACCACCCCAGGGTGCCTGAAACACATTGTTTATGATGGATATTATATCTTTTGAGATGCTGTTCTCTAAGCCCAAAGTGACACCATCATCCTGGAGTTCCATCTGAAAGAAAGTGAAAAGAGTAAGGATTTATTATTCATTTAAAAGGCAGAGTACAAACTGTCTGCCTCTTCCTACACTTCTGCTAGTTTTATATTACAGTACTGGGAAGAACCTGAGATAAACTGTAACTTAGAATTTTAAATGCCACTGGTGTTGAGGCCCAAGCTTAAACAGCTAGAGTAAATAGACAATTTCAAGCACAGAATCCATTAATTTTACCTGGAGACTGTCATCCAAAACACTTGTCCTTGGATTCACAATGTAGAAACTTAGCTATCCAAAAATTATGTATCTAACCTAAGTTTATCAACAAATCTCTCCCTCTAGACTGTAAAAATAAACAAAGCTCCAAGGAAAAGTTCCTTTTACTAGAGTCAGGTTAGTATCTAACCTGAATGTGGAGGTATCTAACTTCTTTGAACATGAACCTATAATTTCTATAGAGATAAAGACAGATGGCAGCTGTGCTGGGATCTAAATGCCTTACATTTCATGCCAGGCCCTTAGCAGAAAGATAATCAATAAAGGAGAGCCAAAAGTGACTACAAAACTTCAGTGTTCCTCCCATGTGTATGTTTTTCTTCTGCAAGTACCTGCTTCAGGATTAGATCAAACATCAGAATGAAGCAATTAAGATTCATTTCCTCATCTTCACACTCAAAATCAATTGTTTTTCCACTAGGATGTCCAAAATTCTTGAAAGGGCTGTGAAAAGGACTACGTATTGGACTCCGAAATGGGCTCTGGAAGGGGCTTGGGAAAGGACTCAGCATGTTGTGCTGAACTCTGCGCCCAGGGTCAGAAGCAACGCTTACCTGAAAACATTAAAAAAAAAAAAAAAAACATGTCCAAATGACTGTTAGACATTTAAGCAATCTCATTCTATAAGAAAATGCCAAAAAAAGCAAGAACTCTGACAGCCTTGCCACTCCCTTGTGTAGCTTTTTTGCAAAATATACACGTGTCCCTTATTAACACCACTGAACGATAAGATACAATGGAAGTACAGGAACCATATTCTGCACAGATGATACATTCTCTCAAGCTAAGTGGCTGACATCCATTATGTTACTCCTACTAAGGAGAATTTCAACATCAAAAACCAAACTGAAAATTGGTGCAGGCACTGAAGCAGCCATCAGGTTACAATGATCTTCTCCATAATCCATGGACACTGACTTTAATAGCAGGAGGCTAATAAAGGAGCCCACCTCAAGAGAACTTTGTTAACTAAGGCTGTACCAAGGATACAGGTAGCTGGAAATGAACTAGACACAAGGGCAGTAAGTTGTGTATGTCTGCACTGATTTATGCCCATGCCACAGCAGGCCAGCTAAAACACCCTGAGAACTTCTAGGCATTGCAGGGAGATACACACTTAGATGACACACCAGGTCGATTTTCACACCAGCTATGGTCTGAAAGACCAGACAGTAAGTTTAATCATTTTTTCTGCTTAGTTTAGAAGTGATCATGGGCTAGATGTGGCAGTGTTCTCTGCAGAGCTGTATAAGAAGACCTGCAGACCTCATGTAAGGAGTCATCAACTGCCTAGATGCTGTAGTTCCCTAAATCTAAAGAATCAGGTCTTTCAAGCAAACTTGTTCCTGGTGTCCTTGAAGCACTTCATCCAAACTACTGGGAAGTTAAGTCACAGCAGACCAAGTATGTGTAGTACCTATGTATTTGTACATGTTTTCTTCCAGACCATAAGCCTTTGACAGACAACTTTAGACCAAATTCTGCATCTCTTGTGTTTGGGACAAAAAATGCAGGGAACCAGAAATAAATTCTGCTCTCTCACCCTTTCAAAACATACCCGGGCCCACCAAATTCATACCAGAATACAGAAGGTCATTCTGGATGACCAGTTGTCCATAACAGTTTGTTCCTGATGGTTATTAACAGAAGTTGCAAAGAATAAAACAGCTTGGAAAAGATACCAAGTTCCTACCTGTGTTATCTTTACACTTTTATATGATAGAGAAATATTAACTGAAGTCATGCCAATTTTCTTTCATTTTCAAAATGTATAGTGTTTTCAATCAAATGCTGCCATATTGAAAGACGATTTTTAATTCTTCACGTGGACTCTATCAGGAAGACTGTTATAAGCAAAAAAAAATAAGCAGGATAAATAACAGTTACCCTCCGAGCTGCAAGATTTCCTGCCAGTTCACTGACTCTTGATTTTCTTTGATTTGCTAATTCTTTTACAGAATTAACTCCATCAGAAAACATGCTGATTAGTAACTGAAGAGGAACCACAATGTCTAGTTCAGACAACACCTAAGGAAAGACAATAAATAAGAAAGCATGAGTTTCAAGGTGGATCACAAACACCAGCTACTTTATATGCATTTTTGTAACATGATCCTCAGTTCAGCAAGTTCTCTGCATTTAATTTTGGGATTCAATGAGGTGAGGTGCAAGCTTATATTTCTGTTAGAATCAGGGCAAAATAAAACAGGAACTTTCAAAATATTTGTTGGCATCCATTTGGTGCACCTTGAGATCAGTTTTATGCCCAAACACACAGGGATGTGAGGTTATTCAACAAAAATATTTCTGTAAAGCAGAATTATTACTAATACTTGAATGAATAACTATTTTTTAATTATTCCTTAAAACTGAATTCCTTTTTTTATTCTAAAAATCTGGTCAGAATGGTAGCCTACAGGTGTCAACATAGTGACAGGATTGTTAATTGCACATCATTTGGAGAATATTCCCAATCTATTATGCCACCAACACTCAGATAAATATAAATTCATTTGTACTTGTCATTAAGAGTCATTAATTCAAGAAAAATCTAAAAAAATCATGCTTTACTTGAAAACTCTGTGTACCTAAAAACTTGAAACTACAGTCAGGTAAATTGGTCTTTGTAGAGGCTTAATTAAAATAACCCTCAGCAGGAAAGAAGCAATAATGAAAAGTACAGGTATTACTCTGAGGTGCTGTGGAAAATTTTATATCCTTTTTGAATTCATTGCCCTCAGCTGACATGATTATCCCTGTAGCTCCATGTCTCCCTGTAACATTGGGTGAATGCCAGTTTTGTGGGCAAATATAGAATAAAAAGGGCGAGAGCAGCAGAAAGTTTGGTGGGTACAGAGCTAGTCTAATCCAGCTCTTCATATGCAGTAACAACTACAGCTGTTTCTGGAGTCTGGAATTAATTTTGGAATCTACAGACCAATTTCTGTGGAGACTAAAAAGTAATGCTGTAAAAAAGTCAGCCAGCTGAATGGCCCTAAAGACTCAACTGACAACAAAGGTTTTCTTTAAAAATGGTTAAAGAAATTCCCAGGCTTCCATTTTTAAATAATCACAGAATCACTTAGGTTACAAAATATCCCCAAGGTTACCGAGTGCAACCTTTGACTGATCCCCACCTTGTCAGCTAGGTCATGGCTCATGATGGGTTAGCAACACTCAGGGTCTGTCTACCAACCATCCCTATATCAGAGTTAAGCAAAGGGCAGAAGTGGTGCATCAACTTTGGAAAAGCAGATTCTTTATCAAAATTATCAGCTGTTTCAGCATGACTTGTCAAGTGAGGACACTTACATGCAGCCAGAGCAATGCCTGCTCTTGCACAGAAGATGGATACCCTGTGAATCGGCAGCTAATAAAGCCAAACATCTCCTCCAAGGAGAAAGGGAGAGGACAAAGCTCAGTGTCAAACATTTTGCTGAAAAATAGAATAAGAATGTAGCATCACTGAGTTAGCATGGCATACACTGTGTGAGATAGAACAGAAAACTGGTAGGAAGTCAATCTTACTTGCAGCTTCACCCTCCACGGGAGCTGAGCTAGGCTGCTGATACCACCTGTCCTGACTATACAAGGCCATCTCTGAATTTGGTGATGCATCTTAAGAATTGACATCACATATGTCCAGTTTCATTTGACAGCAATATCTTTTCCAACATCCAATGCAAAAATTGGAAAATTTCTCATCTCACTAGTCCATTATTCCACGCTTGCACTAAAAAAAGTTTACAGCAATACCTACAAATATGAACTTACAGTCAGTTTCAGAGCCCTGTCATCAGTTAAGAGGCAATGTGAAGTTTTACCATCAAAGTCATAAACCAGACATAAAATTACAACTCTGCCATCATTCTTATTCTGGTGTTTCCTTTGCTCCATAGGGGAAGATATTAGCTGAACAAATACAGCTCTACTAATCCCCACCATTTCTCATCAACTGGACAGGAGGAGAAAGATGGTCTTTCCAACATGCTGCAGGAAGCACACTAAAAATATGCCTCACTCAGACCAAAGAAGTATCCATGTAGTTGGCTCTTGACACAAAGATATGGGGGGCAAGAAAAGAAAACTTTCCCAAAGCTTAAATCCTTTAGTCTAAACATAAGATACAAAAACAAATCCAAAGCATTCACTCACTACTGTCTATTGCACACATAAGCATTTTTATTAGTTGTCACTGTGTTACAATGCTAAAACCCTCAACAAACATATGCAAAACCAGAATGATTCCAACACACGCCTACATACCTCAGCACTTCCCGAAACTCTTTCAGTTGGTTATCAGGCACTTCCGTCCTTATAGCTTCCAGCCACTCTGGCATGATACACTCCCACACCGACTGGTTTATCACATTGTATGGAATCAAGCAAAGGATTCGGTTCAGCCCTTCTTTTAACTGGGTTACAGCACTACATGATTTGTCCCAGTATCCACCAACCTGTGGGTATTTCCAAAAATCACACTGATGAACAACATTTTTAGTCCCTGTAACTTGCTCAGTAGCACAGATTTGCTCAGTGTGTTGCAGCCAGGAAATTTCTGGAGGTGATCATTAATAACTTCAAGGCAGAATTTAGAATTCAGCCATGGAGCTGCATTGTTTTTTCCTCTTTAATTTGACTGACAGTACACAAAAGCCTTGTCCAAGACTTAAATGAAGTTTGCTCACTTCCAGGCCATGATTCAGTGTATTATTATTTATAATTCTCAAAAAGGCACAGCTTTATTTGGTCAAACTTGCACCATCAATTTTTTGCTCTCGGCAACTTGTTACAGTGTTGGGTCTTTACTTTGAAAAACTTGGTTTGTACAAAATGTTCTTTCAGGGGTGCTTGTTTAGGGTTTTTTGAAGAAAGGTTCTCAGTGATGGAAGCAAAAAAATATGCTTCTAAGTACATAAGTAATTGGCATACAGAGATTAATTATTCTAACTGACCTCGGCTCACATCTGCTGTTCCTGACTAATAGCTCTAGAGATGCCTGCTGTTTTGGCAGCAATTACTGGTAATCTCGGCCAGCAAACTATTTTTCCTTCATTCATCACAGCTAATTTCATGGCTATTTGTCTTCATGTTCAAGTGAAGCCTTGCAAATCTGGCAAGTTTTTAGTCTAAAGTATTGCAGTAGGGGGTAACAAAACGCAAAAGAAGGGTTGAATCCAAGAAAAAAATCTCTAAGAGATTACAGCATGAGGTTCAGTCCTTCCTTCTCCCCTTAAACTCAAAGCCATGGTCTCTTTTGTTCAGTTTCTAACATTTGAAGCATCCATCCACCTCTCAAATTGCCCCAGCTGACCTACAAGCCTCCAGCAGCAATGGTTACTGAGTAAAACATGTCCATGCTGGTCTGCACATGTACAGCAAATCCCATACATTACGTCATGAAAAATCCATGATGCACAGTCCATGTCTGATGATGCAATACATCACATGAAGTCTTTATGGCCCTTCCAAGTCTAGCCACTTAATTTTAGGAAACAAGTCCAATATGTCCTCTGGACATTTTTTAGAAAAAGAAAGTCTTAGAAAAGCATGACTAAATGGTGAGTTCTGCTTCATAACTAATGGACAGAAAGAATGACTCTTTTTAGAAGAGGTTGCACCAATGGTTACATTTAGGCACCCTGGATAACCTTCCAGGTAAATCTCTCTCTCTCCATCAGCAACAAGGCAAACCATGTCAAACTGGGATCTTAATTGAGTCACTCAAATTAGGTCTCTGAAGTTAGCATCAGTATTCCCAGAGCTCCCTTCAGTTACAGCTGTGTGATTCCATAAACCTTAATTCACAGCTGCAGAGATGAAGAATGCAAAGAGGAAAGAAACATCACTAAGGGATAGGCTTACATCTGGGAGTAGGCAAATGATACCTTTTAGCAAAGACAAGTTTGGGTACCCCAGCAGCATAATGAAAATGTGCAGCTATCAAAAATGTACAGTATCTTCCAATACCTATAATATTCTTCTAACCTGCTTTCACATCAGTGTAAATAATGCCTACTTTCTAACACAGTAAAACTAAAAATGCTGTGAAAATGAAAAATTCCCAAATTCCACTGCCCCCTCTACCACTGAGATTTCTTTGTCTTGTCGGAGCTGGGAGAGAAAAGGTGATTTAACTTAAGACCTTAATCTCTGTACCAAATAAGGGAGCCTTGAGATAAATTGTTCTTACCCTGGCAAACTCCATTGGCTTAGGCAGGAGGCACATAACCATGACATCAAACCGGACATCACAAACAGTCTTCAGCCACTTAGTAACAAACTGGGGCTTCAGCTTTTCAACCAGGCTACCAACTTCATCATCCATCATGTAAGCTGTAGAGTGAAACCACTGGAACACCATGCTAACCAGCCTTGCTAAACTCTCTGTGGGTGTATTCTCACTGGGAGTGCAAAGGCTCACCTGGAAGAGAGAAACACAAATCAACTTTCATTTCTAGAATTAAAGGTGGGAAAATTTTTGTCTACTAGATTTTGCATATTCTCAGAGTTATGAGGATGCAGATTACATAGGAGACAAATAAGATGACCAGTTTTAAGTAGAGGTTGGTACAGGACAATTGACAAAACATTTCATAACCAGAAAATAACAATAAAATGGAAAAAGAAACCGAGGCACTCATTTTTTTTGTTTACTTTCAACACTGAAAAAAATCAGTATAGAGTGCTTTGACAAACTTTTTGGTTTGAACTTTAAAATTACTTTTCATTTCAGAAGGTACTGTAAATCTAGTAAAATATATGATATACATACACACACATATATATAAGATGTACCAGATAAAAAGACAAGTCAAATCAAGAACTTCAAAAATTCTGAAAGAAAATGCCTCCTTAATGTAATAAATTATCTTTACTTTGCAAAAAGATTCCAATCTTGAATTTTTTTCCTCATTTGGAGCATGAATATGAGTTTTAAGTCCTCAGAAATTCCCACATAATGATTAACATTCTTCACCCCTTCTCCAGACTCTCTAAAATGATACCTGGACTGTAAAGCTGTCACAAATCTGAGACCAAGTTTCTACCCCAGTTCACAGGCCAGCACACTGCTAAGCCCTTAATTACCTGATGTTTGAGCTCTTGGTACCCTCTGGGTACAGGACACAAAGTTTCAAGTCAGGCTGCTGAACTGAATGCAAAGAATGGGTGACAGGAGAATTGAGAAGCTCCTTTAGCCACCTATCAGCTATTCATTGTCATTTCCTAGTGAAAGCTGCACTCTCAGCACTTGGCAACCTGAAACTGGTGACCACTGCCTCGCAGCGAGGGAACAATGGAGCAATGTTTGTGTCATATCTGGAGAAAGAAATGACAGCTCTCCTGCCCAGAGAAACCAGAACACATTTATAAAATGTTTTTCCTCTATTATTTTTCTTGAGATGAGGCAGCTACCAACCCTCTTGCCAATTCAAAGTACAGTCTTTTACTTCATTGCAGGTTGAAGTTCAGGTGTTTGCTTCCTTGTGCTTGGCTCAGTTGAGCACTAACTCAAAGGCAGTATCAGCCAGCAGCCTTTTTAAAGGGAGCTCTTGACCCCTTATCCAGTTTCTGCATGAAAGATAGTCATTTTATGAAGGAAAACAGCAACCCAGGATTTCTCACAACCTGTGTGGTCATCTCTGTCAATACCCACTACAGAGAGATCAAGAGATTTTACAGGAATAGAATGGAGACAGTGAGTTCTTCCTCCCTACCACAGAAAGGTACACTTTGAATATCAGGGATGAGGCATGTACAGTGAAACATAACCTGTTCTGTGTGCACTTAATTCTACTTCTGGAAATATAGACCTTCAGTCTTTATAAAACATCATTTGATACAGAATAGATGCACATGGCACAATAAAAAAAAATAGATGTCTTTAATTCTAAAACAACGTTAAACAACAAAACCTACAATATGTCAGTAAAATATAAAGTTTATTCATGTAGCTCCTTGAAACTGCAGAGCAGCTCTTTTGGCACTATGGAATTCCACACCTACCACCCTGCCATTCAGAGATCCTATCTCTGTTTAGACAATGGATGAGGGGTCCTGCTATTTGCCCACCTGTCACTGGGTGACTGAAGAGAGAGCCTGAGAAGAAAGGTGACTTGGAAAGAGCCTGAGAAAAAGAATTCTCCTTAAGGAGAACTGCAGAATGCAGTATCTCAGGCTCTATCAGGCTGCAGCCTGGCCTGCTCATGACCTAGCCAGCAGCAGTCCTGTTTGGAATGAGAGCTGTTCTGGTAGCTGCTGTGGGGGTAGAATCAGCAGGGCTTCATTCTGTCAACCCACACCAGGTGACTGGAGTAGACTGACTGACACACCTTGATAAGCTGACTGCAGGAATGAACAGCATCCCACTAAGAATCCTCCAGCCTATTCAGAGGCAAGAGAGAAAGCTCTGCTTCCAGAAAGTGATTTTGAAAGCTGGAAGGTGAAAAATAGATTTCTAGGGGACAGCCTTTTAAAGTTAAAACAATGGCACTCACCAGGGGGCACTTGTGAACAGAAGCTGATGGCAAATACAAAGTCAACTAAAAAACTGAGAGTGAATAATTCTGTTATGCACTTTGTAGCAGACTCAGAGGCAGTCAGCAGCTCCACCCAAACTAGTTATGAAATCTCCAAGTCTGACAGCTTCACAGGACAAATTTTTGCTTATAAATCAGAATAAGTCTCCAATTAAAGCCAAGAGGTGAGGAAAAAAAGTAGAGGTAAAATAGACTTCAGAAAGTAAAGGAGAGGCAACCAAGAAGAGAGAAAAAAAGCACGAATTTCTTACCAAGAACCATATTCCAAACTGGCTCAGGAGGCGCTGGTCATGCTTGTCATCATCTTTATTATCAAAGTCTGTGTTGTCCAGGGAGTGATGGGAAGAGGAGAGGCCCATCTGCCTCCTTCGGTTGAGTTCATGCTCCCTCTGCTCTGCATGAAACTCTGCTTCTTTCAGCAAGCTATAAAGCAAGCTTGTGGTCAGTGAATGCATCTTTCCTGCAGTGGATACAGGTATCTAATCAAGACTAACTAGATGTTAAGCCATATGATGTCACCAGTTTCCTGAAACAAATAACATCAAATCCTAGGATTCCAGGCTGACTTCCTGATCAGGACAACACTCACACCTGAGCCACTCTCCGCTAAAGCAGCAGGAGCTCAGTGTCTGCTCTCAAATTGTCCTGGTGAAACTAAAATCCAGCTGCACAAGGTCTGCAGGCAATATGGACAGCAAAGCCTGATCCTGCCTCACATACCCCTGGCTCACACTACCTGATCACAGCTTCCACCGTACACACGAGCTCCTCTGCCCCGCACTCGCGGGTGTTGATGGGGGGCGGCGAGGTCTGGTACAGGTGGGTTTCTGCGGCCGCGCCCACCTCGCTGTGGTGGTTGGAGTGGCACCTTTTGCAGTAGCGCACGGGCCTGTTGCCGTGGCGGCCGCAGCAGCCCGCCGAGAAGCACGTGACAACTGCTCTTCTGACGTGGGAGCTGCAGTTCTGGAAAATAAAAAAGGGTTTGTCAGGCCACAGGTTATCAGGAAAGGGAACCGAAAACAGGGATGAGAGCCAGCACTAGGGAGCTGGCTCAAGTGTCGGCAATTTCCAATATCACTCTGTCTAAGCACAACTGTGTGCAGCCTCCTGATGCCAAACATCACTGACCTTCCAGAAAGACAAGCTCAGGACTAAATGCTGAGCCTGGACTTAAATGTCACAGTTGCTCCTCTTCCGAAACACCAAACTGACATTTAAATCATCAACCTCAACCTCCTGACTTGGAGCAATCTCTAAATTTTACAGTAGTTCTCTTAACACCTGCTTATGCTTCAGAAGGTCTTTTTAGGTTACAGGTAGCAACAGGTAGATCCTTAGGAGTGCAAAAAAATGGTGCCACCATGCCACAGTTTATGCTATGCAAGGATCTGCCTTATCATATGAAACTGTACATGCCTTGGAAATAAGCACCTGAAATTTCTGCCACCTAGTAATCCAGCCCAACAGAAAAGCTTTCTTTACCACACGAGAACTGGAATATGTTACACACTGTATTCCTTGCTCTTAAAGTCTTATCAAAACACATTAGCTGGTATGTACTGCAAGCAGATTCTTTTTGTCAGCAACCTTTTCAGAGCCAAGCACTGAAGATTTTCAGTCCACATATTTTTAAAAATACAGATTTTACAGGATGATTTTTGCCCAATTTAGGATTAATCCAAGACTTCAAGGAGATGAGAAGATATCTTCTATGCTTAAATTTAAAATTCATCTCTTGTCCTCTCCTCTTCATAAAGCAGAGTTACAGAATACAAACAGAGCTCAACTGCATAATTGGATTGCTTTACTAATTGTCACTTAAACTAAAACCTACAACTCAAATCAACATCGTCAGTTTTAACAAAAAGAAACCTGCTGCTGCTGAATTACTTCCATCCACCAATGAATGCCTTCATGGATAAACTGTGAAATTTTGGAATGGTACAAGGAAGAACGCACTACACAGTAATGGAATGACATTACACACAACATCAAATCATGCCCCATCACACAAATGGCTGAATCTTACCTTCTTCTGACATATAGCAGAAATTTCAGCTGTAAGGGGAAGGCATACAAAACATGAACACAAAGTGACGATCTTTGTGGTTTACTACGGCAGCCATGGGAAAATGGACATCCTGCAAGGAAGTCTCTGGGCTAAGCTTGTGTTTCCAGGTACTACTGAAACCCTAAAGCCTGCATAAGTTAGGACACTGTACACTTAGGCCTATGGCTATTTCTACTTTGAAATGCAATAACAGCCTTGGTGCATTAAGTGTGGTGTGCTCTGCAAACCATCCACCTTCTGTTTATGCTTCTGCCTCACAGACAGACTTGTAAAAGCACACCTTGTACACACGACTATGGCATGCTGCAGGAGACATGGCGCAGGTGGGCCCACACTGCTTGTGAAAGCTCTTGGCATAAAAGAGTAGTGAATATGGATGAACAATTCCAAATAGTATGAACAATGCCAAATAATATAATTTCTGAGTGAAATGTTTGCAGATTCAACATGTAAGCAGTAGCTATTTGATCTGTTGCCCTGGCAACGTATGACTCAGTAAGTTTAAGCGGCTGATTAAGAAGATGTGCTTCCCTTAAGTAAATAAAACATTCTTTATCTGGGTAACATTTCAACTAAAAGCAGACAGCAAGAAAATCTCAACTGCTTAAGAATTTTCAGTTTGCAAAGCAAAGAGAGAGGCAGTGTCTTTATTCTATCCCTGGAAGGGTTATTTTAGATAATACACTGATTAGTCTATCAACATGCTTTGTCTGCATTCTAGTAAATTACAAAATATCAGGTTTTCTCACTGGCCAAAGGACAATGATTGGATCAACAACTGGATCATCAAAAAATATTTTATGTCCTTTTCTGATATCCTTTGCAGTCTCATGTTATAGATTTTCAGCAGCTTTCAGAGCTTTCAAATCAGACCCAGGTTGCTGGAAGAACTAGCCCCATTTTTTGGACAACACTGTGGGACACAAATACTTTTTTAAAACTTGGCTCCAATTGTGAATGCTTCAAGATTTGAAAATCTGTTCAATTGTCTCTGTTTTCTCACACATAAAGAGTTGCATAGTATTTCAGATAGAAGATTAGTCAATTCTTCATAGTACTTTAAGGACATCAAGCAGCATTAAGTATAAAATAAAAAAAAACCCAACACTTTTGAATAGAATGCAACAGTTCAAGTAATACAGTATGGAGAAATATCAGCATAGCTTTGTACAATTCTGGTTAGTTTGTACCTACCCTTAAAATATCTCTTACCTTGTGGCAGAAGAACATCAATCAACCATTCACTGTGATCCCTGTAAAAATGTATATATAATTAGCTTTCTTTTTATACATATATATATACACACAGATTTAATTTTGCATAGAGGAAATTTAGATAAATCAATGTGGTAGGAATGCCATTATTCTGAAGCTGTTTTTTTCTAATGTAGTTTTATAAATTGCAGGCTGGTTTACATTACATCTCTTTGTTGTGCTGTCTTACTGTAAATTACCACTTTGATGATGTTGGTCACCATGTTCAAGGTTTCAAAAATTACTTTTGAGACCTAAATTTATCAAATTAAAAGAGAGTGTGCTCTGAAAGTCTGACAGCTAAGAAATAGTAGTGAAGAATAACAGATAAATGTAGAAAAGAAACCAAAGTACCAGTACTGTTTTCTCTGTGTGTCCTTAGAAGCTATGCTTCTACCAAATTCAATTACTTTTTCCTGCAGCTTTAACTCAATGATGACTTAAAAACCTAAGGTGAGATGTAATTGCTTTTCCCACAGCTAGTGTGATTTAAAGTTGTCTGAAACTGAGGAGAAAAACACTCCTTTAGGTTCTGAACTACCTGTAACCTTGTCCATTTGAAGTAACAACTGGCACTGACTGTAAGTATCAGTAGATTTTGTATACTAATGCAAACCAAAGTAGCAATTTAAAGGTAAAAACGTCAACCAAAAATGAAAACAAAGTGAGGTTATTTTATTTCAGGGTACATTCCTTCCAAGTATTGGCCAATCCTGGATCAATTTCTTTGATCTCTGCTGCTTAGAGACTAATCTGAAATACATGTTACAAAACATTAGTGAAAGCTCTGTAAAAGAACTTTCACTGTAATGTTCGGTTTTAAATGACAACTAATGGATGAAGACAAAAAATGTTTCATAAGCATAAGCTGGTTCATTAATGAGGTTTCCCTGTCATAGTCAATGCATCCCACAGTATCTAGCCTTTCAGAGATCTCACATTAAAAGCTCTGTTTAAAGTAGCTGCAAATGCTGATCACGCGGGGTAAATATCTGTAATCCTTATTCATACTGAGTGGCAGTGTACTCCATATATTTCAACAGGTTTACCTATATGAATTATATGCTAATCATACTCCAAAAAAGCAAAACTCCAGAGTTCTGGAGTCTGACAATATTTATCATTTTCCAGCTCTTGATTTACCTACCCTGCAATTCTTTGGCTGCATTCTTCACAAAGATATAGGGGAGGTGGCTTGTCACCCAAAGCCACAGACAGGGATGGGTCAATGCACATCTGAAACATGGAGAAGGAAAAGGATTAACATCTCTGTTCATTGAAGCTTGCTGTAAAAGCTCAACATGTTAATGCTAGGACATAAAATGTAACACAGCTTTGATATGTGTTAAGAGCATTTAGTAATGAAAGAAAATACTTAGCATGTGGCATACAAGATCTCAAACTATTTCTAACAAAGATAGGGATGTGAGAGCCTGTAAAAAATAGGACATATTGCAGTACCAATATGGTCGCTTTCTGAAAGACAAGTATGTTTTGTAAAATACTCACATCACATATTCACTATACACTGCTACTTTTTTGTCCCCAAAGAGATAGCACTTAGAGGATCCGTTGTTTAGGACAAGGCAATGGAAAGGTCTAGATTTTTCTATCTCAAAAATGCCTCTTCGAGCAAAATCTAATTTTCAGTCATCACAGTTTTCAAGTACAGAGCACAACTGCAGTGACAGAACAAAGACTCACAGTTCCCTTGGCAACACAGGTCCAGACTTTGTCTTGCATTAGCTTTTATCCTTTCACATAAGTCAATCACAGAAAACAGTTACAGTTAACAGCCAGTTCCATACATATTTGTTCAAGTGTTTTGTATTACAAAGGAAACACTGAACAGTAGTATGCATATGCTGTACCTTAACCACTCTGATCACTCTTACTCCATTGGAGTGCAAGACTTTATAAATAAAGACAAATACATCTTTGAATGTTTCTCATCTTTGTTAACCAAATCATCTATTTAGGACACAACAAGCTGCATTTTTCTGAGCGATGACTGATCAAAATTGGTTCTGTCAAGATTAGGTTAACAGATCACTCAAAAATATTCAGGTACTTAATCTGCAAAGCTTGAAACTGTACTTTGTTAATATTTTGCTCTATTGTGTTATTAGCCTGGAACTAGTGACCACTACAACATGAAGGAACACCTTTCAGCATTTTTCCTGTGAGAGAGGAACCATTGAGAATGACTGGAGTGGGCAGGAAGGTGGACTCTTGCAGGACTTTTGAGATAAATGCCATCATTATGTCCTATCACAGCTTGTGGAAAAGGCTCACTGCAGGACTCTCTGACTAAAGAAATTACATTAGTATGCAAATCAATGCCAGGAAAACTGGTTGTACCTACATATTTAACTAGATACAAATTAATTAATCAGTACACCTAACTGCAGTATGTTCTGGACTTGGGCTGCTGTTCTTGCCTCTGCTATCAAATTGTTCTGTGAGCCTGGTCAAAGCTTTTTCATTTTTACTATGCCAGTAAACAGTAAAGACACAATTTACCTTCCTCAAAGAGGGCTGCAGAAAAGGTAAGTAAAGCTTTGTTGCTATTTGCTTTAGGACACATTCCAAGCAAAAGATCATAACCAGACTGGTGCATTGTATGAGCTCAATCAAGATACCAAGGTGAACATGTACCTACATAACTGAAATAATGTTTCCTGTATACAGTAATATTTGTACACATATTTATACACATATATGTGTTCAGGAAAACATTTACATAGATTAGCCAGGAGCCAGATTAGAATTTTATAAGTACTCTACAACCATCACCAAGTTTAATTTCAAGATTTCCTGCAGTAGTTGCAGGAAAAGCCTCATCTTGCTGTAAGCAGCCAAATAACATATTCACAAAGGTGTGGCCCCGAAAGGCTTTGCTGCTCCTTTAGCACCTGCTTTTGGTCACCTGCACACCACCACAGCACATGGCTGGGGTCGAAGTACAACTTCCCCTGCCCCAGAGAGCTGGGTTTGACCCCTAAAGTAACAGCAGTACCTTCACAGCGGGTTTGTTAATCGCATTATGGCATTCAATGTGCTGGCAGTGAATAGGATTCCAGGCTGCAAAACCAAAACATGGCTGATTAATAAATGAGAAGAGATATTTGTATTCTTTGTGTCTAGCGGTCTCAATTGAGAACAAGATCCTCTTGTATTAAGTACTATACAAATATGAGTATGATACAAATAGCCATTCCTCAGGAAGCTTAATAATTACCATAAACAACCTTGAACATACAGGCCTCCCGACTTATTTACAATATAATTAAATGAATCATGGATTCAGTGAGAAAACGGAAAAAGTAAGACACAGACATTCCTGTTGCAGACTCTTCTTGATCTCACCAGCATCTTGAAATAATTAACTATCCTTCCACTTCAGGAGCAAGATGGTAGAGGAGTAGCTAAGTAAATTCAGTTACTTTCCCAGGCAAAATGAAAACACAGCTGGAACAAAGGAAAACTAGTCCAGTGACAGAAGGAGCCTTATCTGTGTAATGACACAAAGTAAACAACAAAGGGATGCTCAAATGGCATCACCTGGATGTTCTACGGGATGCCCTCAGGTCAAAATACCAACTGCAGAGAATACTCATCCCATTCTGGGATATATTACCAAAAACTTACATATAAGGAAAAAACCCCAGTCCATCCAGTACCAGTACCAGTTCAAAAAGAATACTATCATGACTAGTTTACAGACCTGCTTGCATGGAAGAAGTGATGCAGAGCAGCACATGAAGAATTTATTTTTTTTCTAAATAGTCAAGAAAATTTATCAACCCTTCAATGGAAGGCTTTAGAACAGATCAGACAAACTTCTACTGGGGACATTCAGGCTCCACTTGAGTTGATCTAGGGGTCTTCTAAGGTTTCTTCCAACCCTTCATTTTCATAATTTAAAATGTCATATTCTGGTCCAGAAATGTTATAAGTGAACAAAACCTATGTCATATGACAGAGATTATTTGAAACAGGTTGAGACAGACGAGCAGAAAAAGCAATGAGTTGTTGCTGGACAGTCACCCCTGTAGCAGCACTATCCCATCAGTATCTCTGGGGAGTCTGGCAGACAGAGGACTTTGTACCATGAACCTACTCCAGCTGCATTCCTGACTTTGTCCCCTATTTTCATCCTATAATCAACCTTGAGAATTTATCCATTGTACTAACTGCACCTGACATCACATGACTTTTTTTGACAGTAACAGCCAGATAAGAATTCTTAGCAACAGCAACAGTGTTAGCAGCTGGCACAACAAAAGCAACCCAAAGCAATAATTGAAAGGAACATAAACCAGAACTGTTGGGAGGCCCAGGCAGCAGTTTCACAGATTATTTGTTACAAACACGATATTTATTTCTTCTCCTGTTCAGGTTTAGTTAATATTGTGAGTAAGATAACCTATTTACTAGCCATGACCTGAGTTTTTATTTTTCATAACATCTTTTGAAAATGCAGATAAATGGATAATGCATATTGTTATGAAAGTACAATTTATCAAACAAAAAGAGTCACAATATATCATATAACTGTAAAAATGTGACTTTAACACTTCTCATCATTTATTTATTTTGGCCTATATAAAACCAGCTGCACTGACCTGTGTACTGAAGTCCTCTGTACTCACTGATTGCCCCAGGGGGTTTTAAATTGGGCCAATAGTGAAATAACATTTGTACTGCTGGAGGTTTAACTTGAGATGGTCCATAGGCTATTACATATAGCAAATCCTAAGGAAAGACATACAAAATGTTTATTTTTGCAAGGTAACACACCTCAAATCAAGATATTCTACTTCTGTTCAAAGATAGCTGAACACACAAAATTAAGACATTTCATGCCCTAAGAAACTCCCTTTGTACGCTCTTAGAGACAGATTAGATGACCAACTCGAATGCTTCTGAGTTTGATCAGAGCGTGCAACAGCAACTACCCATCTCACAGTGCCCTAACTAATTCTCTGTCTAGTCATGGAGTAAAGAGGTGACATACAGATAAATAAACCAGATTCAGAGCAGATTCAGACAACAATACCCACAAATATTTCTCGTAAAAGTCCAGTCCCACATGAATCGAGAAGCCTGCTCATTATTAAAATTTCCACTCATTGGAGCCACAACCACATAGTACTTAGGAAACAGAGCTCTGTTCTGTAAAACATGGAACTGCCTCTGTAAACTAAAAATTAGAGGGACCTTCCTCTCCATAATCCAGAGGGAGGACTGGATATAAAGATCATTTACAACTTCTTGGCATACAGTCAGTTCAATTTTCAAGCCATCTGGTTTTTATTACTACCCAAGCACAGTCATTTCCACAAAGTATATATGATCATAAACTTACTTTCCATACTTCTTGCTTATATTTCATGAGACATTCCAATAATTGGCAGTGATACACTGAGAGAGAAAAGACAGTATAGACTTAATATGGACAAGGAAACTCAGGTTACAGAAGTGACGTAATCAGCTGATTGGCTTTGCTTTGACCATCCAAAACTCTATGCATCATTCAAATATTTTTTATTTTAAAGGGCTTGCTAAAGAATCAATGCCCTGAGAGTCATCACAAAATATAAGAAACTGAATATTACTAACTTCTTTCTGTCAAGAAATGCAGGAAGAAGATTACCATGAGGGTACAGCTTTTCGCACAGCAATGGAGATCTTTTTCCAACACATCTAGTTGAAAAATACCTGCTGATTCACTAAAACTTTGTCCCTCTGTCACAGGGTAAATGGGTATCTTGTCATTCATCTCGAGGCAGCAAGGGAAGTCACATGTAACAATATATTATTTCCACATATACAAAAGGCTATAGGAGCCACTTTGTATCAAACAAACATGAGAGCCAAGTGAACTACTTTAAATGTCTGACTTCCCAGAAACCACAGGGCAACATTCTTCTCTGACGGTTTGAACACAGAAATTGCAAAAAAACTAAGACAGAACATTTAATGAAAAAAACCCTGATTTCTCCAAGCAGCTTTTAAAAATGGTGTTCTGCTTTTATTTACCTGTGTGAAGCAAGTTAGGACGATGTGACACTCCTCATACAATGCAGTGTGGGGTTCCTCCACACACACATCATCTACCCATCCACATAAGACAGGAGATAGTTGACAGCTGACGATCATGCAATGTTACAGCTCACTGGGGTTAAATATTGTTTCAATTTGGTTATGTGATCCCAATGGTTTAATAGGGACTGCCTCACTTTTGTTTAGATACTCATAATTACATTTAACTTCATTATAGTTCCATTAAGCCTGCAGCCAGTATTAGCTGTCTTCTTTAGAAAAATAGTACCAGTTGTGAATTCAGTGATTTTTGAATCATAGTATAAGACAATTACTATGAATTTCTGTAGTCAAGGTAAGTGGTATTTCTCTCCAACACTGACATTATATAAATCAACACTACATTCTGATGTCAAACGCCAGTAGATCAGAGTTTCCAACCCTGGGCCAAATCCTATTTCTTCATCACAAAGAGATCTCTTATCTATATAATGATTATTTTCAGAATGATGTTCAGAAATCTCAGTTTTGACTACAAGAAATCATTTTTCATCCTGTGCTGGGAAAAGACACAGTTTTTTCCCATAATGAAAACTTTTCTGATTGCATTTGACAATAGTTCCTGACTGATAGTTTCAGAATGAATGATACCATGTTGCATGTTTACACATACCTGGGTTTGATGTGTACTGCATTGCAATCATCAGCATTGACGATGCAGACAGATTGACATGCGCTGGAACACCTTCTCGTTTTGAAGATCCCACTTAAAAGAAAGGAAAAAATAAATAAATTTTCTATTGTAATAGGAAAATCAGGTGAGACTAGCATGTAACTGATTCCAACTCATGCAGATAAAATTCCTAAGGTGCCATGTCATGAAAACAAAACAAAAAAAGGGAAGAGAAAGATGCCTAGGTATTGATCCACAGAGCGTGCACCAGGTTTTCCAGATCAGTGTGACTCCATCCCTAAAACTCCATCAATCAGTTGCCTTCTCGGGCCCTCTCCTTCAGAACCCACAGATTGGTCAAAATAACATCTCTTGTACAGCCAAGTGCACCTAGGCATCAGATTGTAGGAAGGGCAAGGAGGAACTGGAGGGGAAAATGGAAAGCCTGCTGTTGAGGCGTGCTGAGGAAGGGCTGGGGCTGCTGATAGCTGCTAGTGCAGGGCACAGATTACTTCTCAGGGAGCATCTCTAAGAGCTCAAGTTATAGCTGCACTCCAGAAACATCAGTCCCATAGTTATGTGAACTGTGCTGAGATAATGATGAACAGCAGCACTTTTACCTCAGTATCTTTTACCTCACACAGAAAGTGGCTGGAGTTCCTCCTGGTCTCCCATGAAGTGCGTTACTATTAAATGGTATATATTTGGAAAAACCCTGCAAAACTTTTACATGGCAACATGGCTTTGAAGGCAAGCTCCTACACAGAGATGTCTCAAGTACCCTTCCATCCTCACAGCACTTCCCTAAGCCTGGCTGCCAGGACCCAAATACCAAGCATTTGGGATAGAAGCACAGAACTGTAGCTACCAGCTCAGTGAGCTGTTTTCATCCCTCCCATCTGGCTCTCCAACTGCTTAGACAATCTCTTGCATCCTCCCTTTTGGTTTGAATCAGAACTAAACGCTAAGGGAAGGAAAGGTTCTGCACTTGCCTTGCAAAGGAGCATATAATTCCCAGCAGGGAAAGACAAGGAGACTAATTAAAAGAATACTCAAATAGAAACGAAGGAGAGAAGAGAAAATTGAGAATTTCTCCCTTTCTGTTCTCCACATGACCCAACATTACAATGGATCTCTTCACTGCACTTCATTAATTTATTTTTTAATCTTATCCACACAAATAAGCACCCTCAAATTATTACAGAAAGGTGTATTTTTATGGATTTAAATTGAAAAATACTTGGCAGCTCTAACTGGGCAATTAAATATAGCCATCAGCAAAAAAGTAGGACACAGTACTAGATCAGTAAATTTAAAAAGCAGCAGACTGGTTTCATACAGAAATCTCAAAAAAACCGATAGAGAAGAAAGCCAGCATGACAAATGCAAATGTGAGGATGCAATCTCTATCAAGGGCTGTTGGGGAACAGCATCTATTTAAGTAAACCAAGGATTCGAACTCAACCAGTTATTCTGAGGTGTAGTTCTACAGATCTGAGGAGAGACAGGATAAGTCACCACCCTCAGCTGTTCTCTAACAGGTTACAGCAGTGGGAAAAGAAGTTGTTTAATGCAAAATTCTGTTTTTAACACAAAGAGGACCTATTGCGCATACGTATTAAATATATCTTAGCAATTTTGATTTGCACACTGTCATCAGACGTGTCAAAGTTAATAGAGAAAACCTCATTAGAATGTACTAAAAATGACTATTTTACATTGGAAAACTTAGGTCCAGAAGAGTTAGGGAACTTTTCCAAGATCAAATCAGAAAATACAGGTGATAAATTTGCATTAAATATTAATCTCAAAACACTGGACTATGCTTCTTTCAGCATCTTCTGCATGCTTAAATGGCATTACTCTTGATCTCTGTACAAAACTTGTTCACGTTTTTCCACAAAGATTGGGAATATAGAGATAAGGAAGAGACATTCTCACAAAATCACAGAAGGGTTGATGTTAAGAGGGACCTCTGGCGATCATCTTGGCCAATCCCTCAGCTCAAAGGCAACTAGCAGATATCCAGGGAAAATTGTGTTTTGAGCATCTGCTAGAATGGAGAATCTGCAACTGCTCTAGCAAACTGTTCCAGTGTTTGGTCACACACAGTAGAAGGCTTGTTGGTTAAAACTGACCTAATATTGACCCTAATGATTCTCTCTGCAGAAAATGGTTATGTTTCTCATTACTGCTGAAGTCCTATCAAGCTTTTTGTCAGGTATATGGACAAGTATTCAGAACACACATCAAGATCCACACTGTGCAGGGACTATGACATTAGTAATCATGTGACGTCTTCATGGAAGGGAAGTAAAAACAAAGAAGAGGAAAAAAAGGCAGGGACCATCACATTCAGTCCTAACTGTTATGGATAGGAGACATTACAGGCACAGACATTTAGTACAGAACTTAGAGAGAAAGTGCCAAGAAGACAGAGGGGGAGAAAATCAGAAATTCACCACAACATCATCACATTGAGAAAAATCATACTCGTACATCCAGATATAGCCCAGATGCAAAAGTTATTCATGTTGCTATTGCATTTATTATTTCAGGAGCAGTTTGTCCATTGATTCTGTATTCAAAAATCCCACTGCTGGCACTGAAGGTTCTATGAGTCTGAAAACAGTGATTTTTTAAATAAACATCACACTTTAAACAAAGGAAGAATTCACACCCAAGCACAGTGTAATAAATAAATAAAAATGATAGAGTTATTTCCCTTTGAAAATAGTCATATGAAATTATTTTATGTATGTAAGGAGATTGATGTTCCCTTACAATTCTGCCACAGATCAAATTTTGACTTGTACAGTCTGATACTATTATGTGCCAAGAGAGAACAATACTAGAATGAGTTCTACTTACATATAGCCATAGGCAGAAAAGATGTGCTGAGATACTCTATAATATCCTTGTGCAGGAATGGAGGAAAGGTAGCTAATGTTGAAATCATTGTATAGGGTAAGGTACTCAAAATATCATCACTGAGAAAAGGAAGTAAGCATGTAGTAGTGTAAAAAATTGATTGGCCAAGATCTGTTGAATAAAATGAAAGAAATATAGAATCATTACAAGGAAAACATAACTATGACTATGTACTTTCTTGTTTACAAAACTAAAATAATTAATTATATTTGAATTCCAGATTTCCTCTCAAAGTAATTTGGGAAGATAATCACTGTAGACAAGTGAGTTCACCCTCAATTTTTAAATCCCTCCTAAGTAGAGGGAAACAGCTGTTGAACACTACTCCAAAGAGTCTGAAGGGAATATGAAAGCTACAGCCTATAAAATAATCAGTTAAAATCAGTGTTGTTATTAATCATATGGTGATTAACATATGATGGCTTGAATTTAAGCAGAGATGTTACTAGAATCAGAATTTCAAATGCACATTGTATTGAAGGCCAGATTTTGCAAAAAGCATTCTAGTCTTTATCAGTCATATTAAAATAAGAACTTTATCTTAATTACTTTCAAGAGTTCTGCAAAGTATCTCATATATATTGACTACAGGAAGTGTCACTGTATTTTTCAAACCACATGTGAATAAACTACAGATCTTGATTTCCAGGGGGAAAATCACTGAGGCTAAAAGTGGCCAGAGCTTAAAAGGATAGATTATCAAGATTTTCTATACTTATTCCAATAAATCATATTGTAACTCTTTGGAAAGGATACTTAATAACTGTGCAACATTTTAAGATCCAAAGGGAAGGCATAGTTTATTGTGTGCCTAGGCACTGTGGAATAATCTGTATACTCTCTCCCAAATGAGAAATGAGCTGGTGTCCATAACCCTCTGACAGAGGTTACGGCACTCAACAAAGCCTGAGTATGAACCTGTACGATGATCCAAAGACATCAGAAGGCCTTCCTCCTGCATTTGTTAACTATTCCCCAGCCTTAAGTACATTACACAGGCCTTCAATCTGACCTGTACAACTGGTGTGATTTAAAACTGTAAAGCACAGAGAGATCTGTAGCTGTAAACATCCTGGGTCACAGCAAAAATTAAAACTGGCAGCCCATTTCAGCGGTTCTGGCCAGCCTTCTATGCAAGAGTCTAACGAGTCCCTCAGTGCTACAGAGTGCTTCTCTCCTGCAATACATATTCGCCAGCTAAATACATTATTTTACAACCTGATCAGGCCAAAGCTCAGGATTGCCTTGCACAGCAGTTGTACTTACCCAAACAACACGGATTGTTCTGATAAAAAAAATATATATTTCTTTTAATCAATTACTAAGCTGAAGAAGAAATAAATAACAAGTTGTATTGCAAAATTTGATTCTCTGCACAAAAAAACATACAAAACAGCAAGATATCTCCCCTTGCCCCAAGCATGAGTCAACCAAATTATTCCTGGCACATATTTATCTAAAATGTTCTTAAAAACCTGCAAGACATTTCACTCCTTCTCCTGTCAATTCATCCTCATGCTTAATCATCTTTATCATATAAAAATCTTTTTCTTTAAAATATTTCCATTCCTGCTATTTAAGTGTATAACTTCTTATCCTGATCAACTATAACAACAAATAGATTGGTTTTGTTTATTTCTCCTCACAGCAACCTTTACATATTTTCATATAATAATCACATCTCCCTTCCATTTTTCTCTAAGTTAGATAAACCAAATTTTTTCTGGTTTTCTCTCACTGCTCACATTTTCTAGACCACAAATCATCCTTGTTTTTTTTTTCCTGGACTCTTCACAAATAGTATGTGTTTTTCTTGAAGCTAGATGGACAAATCTGAAAATTTTACTCCAGGAGAGGCTTTACTAGGGCTGTTAGAACAATAAACATAATGCTTTGGGTGTCTCATACATAAAAAAAATGTTTACACATTGCTAGAATAATATTTATATGTTAGTGACTTATGGTCTTGTCTGATCCACTGTTAACACCCAGAGCTCTCTGCAGTACAGCTTCCAAGCTAGTATTGCCTCTATTTCCTTTAATTTCTCTCTTAAGCATAGTATTTTACATTTCTCCTGTGGAGACTCTTCAAAACAGAATGCAAGCTGTCACAATTACTTGAATCATGTATCTTTCACATAAAGCACATGCTAGCAAGCATCTTGATAACACTTGTAAATCCAAATTCTATCAGCTAAGTAAAAAATTAAAAATAAAAATATTTAGTAAAAATGAAAACATTTAATAATACTAGACCCAGCATGGAGTCCTGTAAGATTTCCCACTGGTATACCCTTCCAGCTGCCAAGCCACTGCTAATTACTCCTAGAGTATTTTCCTTACTCAAGTGGGGATCATGTCCCAGGATTGCCTATTAGGATGTAAAATGACACAGCAACAAAAATGTGACTAGGGACAAGAAAACCACACAAGGTGAGCCACTGTGTTGCCATAAAAAAAAAATTATGTTTGCCCAATGTTATTTGTTCTTTACACATCTCCATTGATTGTTAATCATCACCATGTTATCTATTTAGGAAAAGATTTTTTGATCATTAACTCCACCATTTCTAAGAATTTAAGTTAAGTCAACAAGTCTGTATCTTGCTTTAGGCCCTGCTTTTGCAAGATCATCCCGCTTCCTGATGCAGCAGTCTTGGATTCAAACATACTGCTGCCAGCTCAAAGGGAATTCAGCACTTAACAGAAACAACTTTCCTCCTGAAGAATTTCAGCAGTGCTATCAGATAGACAACCATCTTCCCATAGTGAACAATGTAGGTAATACATCATGATACTGCAGTGGAAATTAATACTGGCTAATACATAGGGAGAACACTGGGCTACTGAATCCCAGTAGGGAAAGGCTAACAGATTAACAAACCAGACGGATGCAGAGCAGAACTTGAGGAAAACAATCCAAACACAACACAGTTACAAACCCCACTTGTAGCTACTTTAAAACATAAGACAATATTGGTTTTCTCTCAGTCAGACTGAGATGCTGCTATCTTTTTTACACAGGAGTATTTTAAAGCCATCTCAAAGCACAATTACTGTGATTTTTTTTCTTCAATTAGATATATACTATATTCTGTGTAGAGATGGACCTTCACCAGAACACTCAATCTGTGTATTTCTTATAGGCCAGATACACATTTGCAAGCTCTTTGTGAATTTTTAAGAGACCCACCCCAAAAAAGACAGACTGAAGTTATCCCAGCAGATTCAAGTTAAAAATCTGGGTATTTTTACACCCATCTGTGTAATTTTTGTTACATACAATTGTATTTTAGTTACATACCACCAGCACATCACTAAAAATCAGACAACCTCAGAATTCAAACCCAAATCCACATTTAGCAAAAAAACATCCTTTATTTGAGAAAGTCAAACAGAACACTTGGATATAAAATCATCCCAGGAGATTTGAAATCCAGATCCAGGTCAGTTTAGGCCCATCTCTTCTACTGGATATATGCATCACTCATGGATTCACAGCACTGGAATCATTCAAGGGCCTGCTTACCATGTTGCCCATGTTGTAGCAAGGGAACTAGATCCAGTAGTGTCACCAGTGTCACGTAAAGTCCTTGATAGTCCAAAGATGGGTAGTCTGATAACTGAGCATCACGACTTTGCTGGCCACGTTCAGATGGAGCATCTCGCAGGACGCTGTAAAGGAGGGAGCGAGTAACAGTAGGGTTGATGGAACTGACCTGTGGTCTTAGAGATGGGGTGAGTGGGAATGGCACAGGAAAAAGACACATGGTCATGGGCACTGTCAAATTGGAGGCATCTTGATTCTCCTTCTTCCCTGTGCGGGACAAAATGCTGTTGGGGGGACAAAGAAAAAAAAGAGACAACAAAGACACAAAGAACAGCACATTACATTGAAATGACACTATAAAACAAATAATAAAAGACCAGATACATCCCACATAAGATGCAATCACTACCAAAACCAGCATGTCTACAAATCTAGCAACCATTTACTTCCATGCTTCAAGATAAGAGAATTAAAAATTGACGTCTAGGAAAATTTCATTGCATCTCATGTGTTATCTGGTTCATAAGGAGCAAAAATATAAAAATGCATGTTTCAGTGCCCTACCCATGTTTCACAGTTAAGAGAACTTCTAAGAATTAAAAGTGTTTAGCTGTGTCAAAATATGCTGGTATTTTGCTCTGAGATTCTGAGGATTTTGAGAGATTTATTTTTCCCCCCTATAATCTTTTGAGCCAACTGACTGAAAACATGCAAAATATAGGTGTGGCACTTGCAGAAACATGTTTTAGCAAAGAATAAACATGTGTGTTTGTTAAGATAGTCTTAAAAATCACATGTTTATTGCATTAAAATAATGTCTGTATGTATTTTATGATACTGTTTCATGACCACTCACTCAGTATCATTTGAGATAATGAAGTTTAAACAGGCACATGGATTTAGAAATAATATAATATTTCTAAAATGTTAACTAAACTACATTTGGAAAAGTCATAAAATAATATATAGTAGATGGTCTTTAGCATATGTTTGTGAGCTAATGATAATGGTTGTTTATGTGTGTTTTTAATTTTGCCCATGTTTAGGGAGGAAACATTTTGCTTTATGAATACAAACACTCCTTGGGTAAATAGTTACCTTCAAAAATCTAAGGGCTAAGCAAGCAAGACCAATTATATAACTGCAGATCAGACACTATGTTACCATACACTCCTGCTGTTACTTACGTTATTATTCAACATAACTCACTATAAACTAAAGGAGAGATAATTTCAAAAAATAAAAATAATTTAGTGGGAATCAAAATAGAGGCTATACGTCAACCAGCTTGTTATGCAGTTTTAAAAATGTTGCAAACATGGTTGTAAACATGGTAATCTAATTTATTTTAAAAATAAACCCCACTATTTTAAATAGAAATAAATTCTCACTTAAGCAGTGTTATATTTTAGTTATCAAGCAATTATAGGGTTAGTTCATAATCTCCATATGTGCCTATAAAATATAATACACCTTTTAAATATATTAACCCACACACAATGCTTTTTTTCCTCCTTTTTAAAGCACCTTTTTGCACCTCTCAGTCATTGGGATTTCCAAAAGCAGTTGCTGTTGGTTTAACTCTGTTCCCACAGTCAGTGTTAAACTTATAAAAGACAAGCCAATAGCACTAAGATTTCCACTGACTCACGTAGAGCAGAATTATATCAAGAGAGAGCACTTCTGGAAACCTCTCTTCTCTTTCCTAGCATATAATCCCCTCAGCAAATCTTACCCCCAAGTCAATTCAGTAATTTAAACAAGTAAGCCAAACTCTTGCTAAGGTGCTTAGAAGAGAAGGTGTCATTCATTTGCCATATATAAAAAACACTTTTACAAAAACAATTATTTGCCAAGTGGCTACTATCACATGGCCACTTGGCTACTATTACATCACCCTTGCAGTCAGAGATGGCAGACAGGCTGTCTTGTGAAAATACTTTTTTTTTCTTTTTTTTATTGTGCCTCACATGTTTGGCAGATGATTTTGGTTTCTGTTACCCAATGTCCAGTAAAAGAAACATGATCACTGTCATGGTTTTATCAGAACATCACCTAAGATCTAGTATGACTTTAAAAATGAATTATCAGAGTGCTGATTCCTTCTAATTTGCTTGATGTTCATTTGCCATATTTTACAGCTTATATTTGGAGACATTCCTTTCTTGTCTACCAACAGATAATACCAATTACCTATCTCTTTACTTGCCAAAACATCACTCCATGTGCACTTATTTCCAGAAAGGATATTAATCCTTTCTTTTTACACTGAGCTACAGGCCCATCTCTGGATTAGATGCCAAAGCACACTTATCGTATCTTGATCAGGGCATCCTTTTGTTTAACAGTAATAAGACTAGATCTAAATTCCAGCTGGAACCACACCAAATTTATTAAAAAACAAATTTTAAAAAAACAGAATTTCATGTCCAGGCTTTTGCCTGACCCATATTTTTAAAAGGCAATAAACAGAGGAGTCAAAATTGAAAATCTAGGAAGTCCCTTAAGACCAAGATAAAATTGCAATTTGCTTCTGGTTCAATTCAAACCAAGTACTGAGAATTTGGAGTATCTGCAAATCATAACTCCATACTGAACTTACTCCATACTGAACTTGCTCTGCAATAATGGGCAAAGCCACCAAGGCTTGTTTCAAGATGTGTATATTTTTGCTGAAAATATATCCCACAATTACTGCCTTCTTGGACAGGTTTCCTAAAATGCCTACAAGTGAAATTACATCTCACCAAGGCAGCACAGCAATGACCATTAATTAGCCACCACAGCATTTATAACTATGCCTCACATAAAGTATTTTACTTAGAAATACATATAGAGAATTTTCCTCAGGAAAATGTGAAAGAATAAGCTTTTCTGCAGGATGTTTCTTAAGCCTTAGATCATTCCTCAAATGAGGGAGAAATCACTGAAAATGAGTAGGGCATGAAACAAATTCATGCTGTAATGTAAAGAAATGCTTTTCCCAAAGAGAAAATTAAAGAAGAACTAAATGAATCAATGTGCTATGCATTGTGTACGGTGATTTTATGTGATGTTTGTTATAGAAATAAGGAATTTTTTTTCAGTCATTCCACATCTGGTCCCCCCACCCCTGAGCTTGTAATTTATGGAGGCTGCATACTGAGCAAAGGAGCAAATTAATCTCTTGTGCAATCATCTTTAGCCAGCAAAATGACACCACATATGAATGTGATTCAAAACAGTGGGCACGTGCCACTGAAGAGAACACAGTCAGCGTGTCCATAACATGGAAAGGTAAAAGTGTAATAAACAGTAAAATCTACTTCTGTAAAACCCAATCATTATGTGGAATTTCTTTGACTATTCCTTCATTATTTCTACGACTATACATGCTCACCAAGAATTGTTTGTCCCTAACAGCCCAAATTCATTGCATATGCTCTGTGTTAAGCTAGAAAGATTATTCTCCACCATGTACTTCTATTACTGATGTTAAACCTTGTACAATGGAGCCTCAGTGTAGGAGGCAGAAAGGAGACTCAGCATGAAAAATATTCAAATAAATTTTTGAAAACGCTCTTCAGAAAGGTTCTTAACCAGTCTGTTTAGTTTTAGGGTAAATCTTCCAGAGATCTGCACACAGTGGGTGGGAGTTTCCTTCTTTCCATCTGCCACACTAAATACAGGGTGTGTTGTTTTGCTTTTTTATCCATCTTCTTTCTTAGTATCAGCAAGTGTATAAACTTACACTGGTTCAACCACAGCACTCAGCCTTTGACCCACAGTTCAAACTCCCCAGCTACAGGGGTTTAAAATGTGAATTTGACCTTGCCTGAGTATCAGAACTCAGTCCACTTAAATTTAGATCCAAGCCCTGGCATTAATTTCTCATACCCTTTTAGTTCTGAGGCTAATCAGATCCCAGATCATGAAGGACAAAGCCATTTGTGTATCAGATATGAGTATCACTTCTGCCCCATGGGGTTCAGCATTATCAACAAGAGGATTTTGGTTCAGTCCCATTCTGAACATGAAATAAAACAAATGGAGTTGCTTGACTGTGCAATTGCTGCTCTGATTTCTGATCTGCTCTCAGAGTTGCTAAGTACAAAGCTTTTTCAGTAAGCCCAGGAACATCACTGCTCCTGGAAGCATTTATCAACAGGACAGGTCAGCTGTACATTATACAAGAAGACCACAGAGTGGTAGAAAGATGCTTTCTTTAAGCAGAACATTCTAAATCTGACCCAGTGAATTTCTGACCAAAAGGAAACATATCTCATTATAGCACTTGGTAGTTACAGCTAAAAGAGAAAACATTCAGAATCAAGTCCAACTTTCTTGCTTTAACAGCTTAAAGGCTCAAAGTATTTAAGCAAAAGCTGTCTTGTCATAAATAATCTTACTTAAATGCAATTTAAGTGTGTGTTGTACAAATAGGCCATCATAATAGTCTGATGTGGAAACAGAGACACATTTCAGAAGTATCTTTTGTGACTCTTTGAACATTTTTTCCCACTGCTCAATACAATGAGACAAAATTTAATTTATTAAGCTTCAGACAAAAAGTCCTACTGGCTGCTGTAAGTTTCTTCAACAGTCTAAATGAGGAGGGAAACAAAGTTTCAAGTTCTGCTCTTGAAATTTTCAAAAGTAAACAGGAGGTTTCAAGTTTGCTGTGAACTGATGTTCCACTAAAAAGTATTTCTGTCTCTTCTTTTAAACAGCATCAAGAAAATTTTGATGTATCTCAGGCTCTTTGAATGTTAGAATGAACTGTTCTCATTCTCTCAAGTTTAAATTCTTGCTTCTCAACTTGTATACATCATAGGAGTATATGTACAAATATATGGGTAAATTGTATTTTGTTAATATTCCTCCTCAAATAAGGCAAATAGCTTTATTTCCAAACTACCCTTTGACAGCAGGGACAATCTTTCTAGGTATAAATCAGGAAGCTATGCATAGAAATGCAATTTGAACTGCATTTTTCTGAGTGTGAAAACTAGTGCCAGCCAAAACCAGCAGATAAACATCCCCTATTCATGGTCAAAAGCCATTTTAAAAACAATTTGGAAATATGAATCCACTAGGTAGCACTGTGGAATGTACATTATTCCTAATAAAGTCTCACATTTTTTCCTATTTTTTTGGAAGACAAGAGGTAGTATTTCCTATTCATAATATATTCTCTAGTCATGTGGTATTTAGCATTATATATTATTAAGTAAACATTAGACTAAGTCAAAAATGTTGGATCAGAACAATCCTGATGTGTTGTTACCATCCAAATCCAGATCTGTACACAAACTTTGTCTGCTCCTGTTGTTCTAAGGGACTGAACCAGAACCCAGAAGAGCTGAACCAAGCCAGTTCTGCTTGCTCATCTGGCTCCACTCTGGGATTCTGAGGCACCAGGACTGTCAAGGAGGCCATGATTATACACATCTAAAACTCTATAGGTCACAAACTCCTTTCTTCACAAGTTCAGCATGTTTGTGCGTTCAGCTAAGTCTTAGGACCAAGCAAATGCATAATCAACCAAGTTTATTCTAGAATCAGCCACTCAGTAAGGGGGCTTAACTGGGCAAATTGGGCAACAGCCACTGAAGAGATTCATTCATACCATGTTTTTCTTAAATTATGCTCTGACTCTTTTTGGCTGACCATTGACCCATTAAATCTGGCAACCAATTCAAAGCCAATTGATATTCCTTATAATTCTTTAGCTCTTTTTTCTTCAAGAGCATTAGTTAAAACTTACCTCAATAACGTCTGAGAAAAGTATTTCAGAGTATTTGCAATGTCAGTTCCAGAGGGCACAGGGTATATGTTGTGGAGAACCCGGTTGTGGTATTCTTGAAGGTAACGGATTTTGGAAGCAACTACATAAAAGACAAAAAGACAAACACAAAAACTTTCATTTAGCTTCTTGCAGACTTTGACAGAGTCATGTCTGTTTGTTCCATTTTCTTTTTTTTTTTTTTTAATTTAAGTATTAAACTCAAAATCCAGAAAAAATCTCTCTGCTCATTCTGTTCTGACTGAAAAAATTGTAAAAGAGTGCCAGGGAGAGCACATGGAAGTGAATTTCTGCATCTGTATAAGGCAAACAGTGCTAGCAAATTAAAAAATATATATTGCCACTCTGCACTTCTTCCATGTCTCCAAGCATCTCAAGAGTCATTTATAATGAATGAGTCATTGGATCACAGGAGGTTCATGTGAGACAGATAGGTATTTCTACAGCTAAAGCAGAGATATTAGCTAAGACAGAGAGACCTTATGTGATTTACTGTGGGCCATACATTTACTTTGTGCAATGAACTAAAGATACGAAAAGAGCGAAGTGTCTGCTGTTAAATAAAGGAAGCGTGATCAAGCAGATAAGGGGATTTCAAAGAGCAGTAGGAGGCGTACACCTCCACTGAAATCAATTTTTGTTGTATTACAAGTAACACTGGGTTTATTTTCTAATAGAAATCCTTGTTCAGTATTGGGAAAAACACCTGCTAGCTGCACTGTCTTACATTGTCTTGTGCTGTATAGGCAGTCTCATGCAGAGACACCTACATACACAAAACTCTTCTTGCTCCACTCAGATTAGCCAACTGTGCTGAGAGAGAGTGCATTGGCTGGGGCAGAGGGCTGCTCAGCTGTGCTGCACTGCAGACACAGCCTCATGAAAGCACAGCTGCCTGGAAACTTTTCATCATGTTAAAAGTGCACCAAGACTGTAACAGGCAGTTAAAAGGGGAGAAGCTTCTTAATTCTTTCAGCTCTTAAGCATATGGATTATAACAGTCTTTCACTAGACCAAGATATACCTTGCTACGCTACAGGGCTCCTTCAGTGTGGAAGATAAATCATGCTTCCTAAACAAGCAATTAGTCAAAACTTGGTTTTATTCTCATGGTCAAATGGCACTTATTAAGGAATAAATACCATTAAGTCCCCCACTGAACAGAACTGTACTAACTACCTGGGAGACATTGCTATGCCTCTCTCTGCTGAGATAGCTGAACACTTCACGAATTTTCTGATTTTTTTTCTGTGCCACTGGCAAGTTGAATGAGAATATTGTATCCATACTGCAGAAAAAGACTGATGGACAGACACCAAAAGCAGTGTCTGCAAATATTGTTGGAGGCTCAGCTTGAGATACTGAGAGCAGTTTTGCCAGTATAGGTAACAGTACACACTGGACTTTCACATCCAGAAAACAAAAGATTCCCTGAGTGGTCAGCCACACAAAAATGAGATTTGACAATCTCAAGTCAATTATCCATAAAATGAGGAACACTCAAATAATCATCAAATGAAGAAAACTGTTTTCTTGAATGCATGACAAGAATCCAACCTTACAGCACCCAACCAAGGTCATTCTTTAACTCGTTTCCTGCTGTAAGGAGGCTATTCCCCAGTTCCTGCTGCAAGCGAAGCTTCTACAGACAAAAGTCTCCCTCATGATATTACCTGGCTTCACCACAAGGAGAAAGCCCATCATGTGACTGAAGGGCTGGGGTCTGTGTGAAACCAGCAAGCAAAAATGCAACCATGGACACTGTCATAATGCATATGCAAAAGCAACACACTAAAAATGCATAAGCATCTTTAATTATATTTCCTCATCTTTAAGTGTTTTACTTCACAATTAATGAATAACTAAAAACAATCATGACTTTTTCCCCTCTCCCTGAAACAACTGAAAACAGAATTTTGTCACACAGACTCAGACCGCCACCACGTAGGCCTGTGGCACATGACCTGTGCTCTGCAGGAGCTTATCCTGTGTGGGAGCAGCCATAACTGGCTTCCTGTACAGCCCCCAAACCACTGGGCTAGCAACATCTGGGCAGGATGTGTTCCACGCCACGGAGGTTGACCTGAGCAGTCCAAGACTGTTTTCCCCTTCTCATCTCACACCTCATTCTTTCTGCCCACTAATCTCAGTTTTAGTCCCAGATTTGAAGGCTGTCTCATCAGATTATTTAAAAGGTAGACATTTCTTTTAACTGCCATAAAACTAATCTAGTTTAGTTTCTAGATTAAGAAAGCAATGACTTCATAAATGTATTTTGTGATGTTACTTTCTCTGGTCAGGGAAAAAAAAAGGTAGGAAACCAAGTATATTTGTAAAGGACACAGACTGTGCAAGGCAGTACCCTACGAAGAACAATTCACAGCAAGGTGCACAGATTACTGTGGCTACCATGGTTTGTTGTCAGATATCTGTAAATTAAATGGACTAACAAAATGCCAAAGATTATTACATAATTCAGATCTAGATGAATTTCAGAGAGCTATGTGCCTTCCTACAGTTACTGACTTTCAATAAAGGGCATAGGGTATCTAAAACCACTTAGAGAACAGCTTTTTTTTTTAATAAAGATGGAAATCCATTCATTTTTATTAATTGGCATTGTTGTGCAATTGTATCAGGCCAAATATCAAAAGAGAAAACTTATTTATAAAGCCTAAATATAAACATCAGCTTTAGGCTAACGGATTCAGCTTCACTTCTCAGTTCTGTTTCCCAAAACTCTGTCCATTTCAGCACAGCCTCCCAGAACACAAAGAAACTTCTGAAGGAAAGTCCCAGAGCAAAAACTTTGCCAGCTTTCAAGTTACAGCAAGTGTGTGAATGGCCCCAATTTTCTGAGTTTCTGAGTACCCAGAGACACACTTCAAAAAGTGATGTCACCCTCTTGGGTGACATCTTGATGTCACCACTTGGCCACCCTCATAGGGTCATCACAAAAACCAAATAGGTATCTCTCTAGCATCTACAGACTCCACTAAACTCCTCAGCCCCTGTGTAAGCATTGACTGAACCAAGAGTGAAACCATTAGGAGTCCTCAAAGATGGCCTTGGTTGCTCCACTGTCCTGGAGGGGAACAGAGCAGGCACCAGGCATTCCCAGGACATTACTTACCACAACTACACACCAATTACTGCTTTTTAAGGTGAAAAAGAATTCATTTTCTTTGAATACAACAGAATACCTCAGGCATGCTGCAAAGTGTCAAGTGATCAAAGTCACTGTTGATATATCTGGTATGCAATACAAGATGTGTGTGGTCACAAAAAAGAGCAGTTTCTCCAGTCAACCTCCAGAATGACACCATTTTACCTGTTGTTCACAGAACCTGCCCAAGAGCTGTGGGATTCATGTTTAGACCAGCACATCTTCTGTTCCAATCAGTGATTCCTCAGTTGCAGCATTTCACTGATGTTCTTGGTAAACTGAGATTCATTATGACTTGTAATTTGAGTCCTTCCCAAGACATTCTGGTTCTTGCCTGTCACTCAGTGAGGGCAGAAGCAACAACAGCGACAGCTGGGATTTGAAAGTTTGACTGGTAGTGATGTATGCACACCAACACATCCTTGTCAGAGTCCATTACTCAAAAATTGCTGGTGAGGGAATCTCGAAGTTATGTAGAGAAAAGACATTTGGTAATGCCATAAGAACTAGTCAGGGAAACAGCCTTGGTGAAAAAAATACATTCAGCAGGTTAAAATGTACAGGATATGTCCATTAACCAAATACTCTTCCTGGAGCATCATGAAAAGGAACATTAGAAGGCAGAAAGACCTGAAATCTGGACCCTAAGTAAATCTTAAAATAGAGAGCAATAGGGACATGGCAGGCCTAGATGCAGTGTCTTGAAAAGTACAAAGGGATGAAAAGAAAAAACAGCCAAGGATAAAATATGTAAGAGAAGCTCAAACAGAGCAGACCAAAAGCATTAGGAATAGAGGAACACAGAAGACAGAATAGAAAAGAAAATGCCATAGCCGGCACTAGAACAAAAAGTAGCACAAATTCTTCTACATGGCAGTGTGAGGGAAGTGCAATTAACGTGTAAGTATCACACGAAAGAAGAAACAATTACAGAACTCAGGTGCAAGGTGGGGAAGACAGCAACAACAGAAAGGTACAGATCCAAACACTGCACAGTTCAGGGCTTCTGCACAATCAGAATATTGTGTCTCTAGTCAAGAGGCTAGAACTCCATCTTTACAGCAATAAATTAACATCTGCACAACATTTTTAAAGCAAAATCATCCATTACCATAAATAAGCAGTAAACCCTAAAAGAAAAAAAAAATAGGTATTCTTTTTGTTAGATCAGCTCAGCATAAGCATATAAACACAAGGATCCTTCTCAGTGACCTGGAGGAAGAAGAGAGCAAGTCTCAGCATGCAAAGTGTCAAATCACATCACATCATCATGACAAACATCAATCCAACCTCCTGGTTACAGACTGCCTGTTCATAACCATGACACTGTATCAGGCAAGAAGATAGCTTTCACATGGGTGACAAGCTCGACTACCCCAGTATTTTCTTTTCAGCATCCCATCAGGGCTCTTGCAGACAAACCAGGTGTCATGAGAAACAACAGCGGGGAGCATTTCCACAGCCCAGATGCACGTACCCCAACCACCATGTCATCTACTCATGCTCTGATCAGCTCTAGCCAACATGGTGGTTACAACACCCGTGACCAAGCAGAGGCATGCTGGCCGCGTGCAGGGGGATGCCAGCACCTGGGGGAATCCTGCTGGGACCGGGCACTGTGGCAGGCGGCCCGTAGGCAAGACACAAACACCCAGCCTACATTCACCCGAAAGGTGAGCGGCCCGGGCAAGAACGACAGCACGACTCTTCTCGCTCCATCTCACTGCAAGACCACCTGCAAGGTGGCAACGCGTGCGTCACCTCTGCTCTCGCAGGTGGCTGCATCCTTTGGGACACGGCACAGCGCTGGCAGACGGGGCAGACCGGACCGCTCCCGCCGTGGGGCGGGGGTCGAAGCCGGCGGCCTCAATACCAACTCTCACCCCCGATCCCTCATTTCCCCCGTCCGCTCCCCGGCGCTGCCTTTGCCNGCGCGCTTAAAGGGGCAGCGCGCCTGGCGGCCGAGGCAAACAGCATCCTCAGGAGGGACGGTGTGGGAGACGGGACGGGAAAGATGGTTCTTGGGATGAGATGGGATGTGATGCAGAGGGGGAGGCTGGCTGGCGCCGAGGCGGTCCTGGGGCACCTGCCCCAGCGGGGCTGTGGCCCCGCCGAGCTTGTCACAGCGTCGAGTAGGGAGCTGCCGAGCCGGAAGACCTTGATAAGCGTCGGCGGTGCCCCCGGGGCCGCCAGGGTGGCCGGGGCTGCGGAGAGGCTGGCGCTGCCCTCGCCCGGCCCCGCGGGCGGTTCCGCGGGAGCTGCACTGAGCGAGGACAGCGGTGGTGGCACTGCCAGGAGCTGTGCTGTGGATCCGTGTGACCCTTGACATGGAAGAGGACCGTTGTTCCCTTGTGTACTTCTCCCCTCGACCCCTGGGCTCCAGCTGTACCCCAGGCGGGCGGGCAGTCAGTGCCTCTGGGCCGGCTTTCCCCACCTGTTTCCACCGTGCACCAAGCACGGCCATGCCTTTCCCGAGGAGCCAAGGGCTGCGCTCAGCCCCGACTGTGTTCCTCTCCATCACCAGATCCCAGGCATGGTGACTGCCCTAGGACGACGGTGGGATGAAAAGATTTTTGTCCAATTGTGTTGGGAGTACAATAATAACAATAAAACTAATTTGCCCCAAGAGAAATTATTTCACTGCGGTGTGTCCTGTCAGCTTCCCCATCGCCCTGACTAGACCTTACCAGGTGTCAGAAATTAACAGTGAGCTATGTCTTTCTTTTCTGAAACTTTCCATACCAGTTTTTCAGATCCTCACACCTCTGAAAAAGCTATGTGGAAGCAGCAGTATTTCATCAGCCAGGGCATGGGAGTCATGATGTTTACAGACAAAAAAATCCATTGCAACATACTGTCCTCAAAATGCTGGGCTGTGTAAGGTAAGTAGGACTGTGCAGCCAAAGAGAACTGCGCTGTGGAGGTGGAGGAAAATAGGTATGTTTTGTTATTCATCATACAAGGCAGCACCTCCAAATTACTGCTGCCCTGATTTGGGGACAATGCACATTCAGTGCCATGAACCACAATGAAGGGGCAGGTGCTGTTCACTGGCATTTAACTGGCTTCCTTTTTTCCTGAAAGAAATTTTCTAAAAATACTGCTTCAACACCATTTAATTAGGTACAAAACAAAGCTCTTACTGGAGACCATATGTCTTCCCACCCTCCATGCTGCTTGTGAGCCCCAAAGACAGAGAGAAGCCAACTTATACCACTGTTTTCTCTTTTACATTCAAATATTTGAGAGTAAATATTTAAGTTTTTTCTTTTATTAGAAGCTTTATTTAGTGTAGTGCCCAGAGAGGTCATGTGGTACTACAAACCTGCTTCCCCCAGCCCTATGTCTCATGACATGGAGCATAAGTGATGAATATACAGACAAATGGCTTTCAGACTTCATTGAAGTAAGATATTGAAGACAGGTTTCATCTTTGAATTTCTGTCTGTTGATGCAACAAATCAATCTGAACTGCTTTATTGCTCATTACAGAACAATAGGGAACTCTGCACTGAGGGGAACTGAGCTTCCATAAGTATCTTTAAATTATACCAAGTGTTCACATACCAGAGTGGTGAGCTTATTAAAAACACTCAGGTTGATAAAGCAGGAGTACACTGAGAAAATATTAATTCCATTTCTCATGTGAAATTTCTTCTTTGGTTTAAGTGTCTGAAAATTGCAGCTATGCCTGCATTTACTGAACAAGGTCCTACATAGTACAGCATGTAGTTCAGGTACATGGTAAACAATTTATTGCTTTTGAGTCCTTCTGCATTGTCTAAACAATGTCTAAGCCCTAAATAAATCCTATACAAGTAGTCTGTTGTTCAGTCAAACAATTTAAGACTTGCCTAGTTTGTTAATTCAAGTATAGAGACTCACGCTTTATATTGTGAACAAATGTCATTAAGGAGCAAATACAGAAATGTGGTACTCTGGGAATTAATTTCTCAAGTCTCTGGGCTGAACCAAAGTCATAGTTTCTCAGCAGGATCCTCGTGAATATGCCTAACAAAATGGGCACAGTGCTCCACTGGAAACCATTTTAAGCAGCTGAAGTTTATATCCATGTGGTTTTTGCCTCTGCACACAGTTAAGAGAACACATAAAAGCTGCAGGCATCTTAAAGCCCACAAATCATTAATGAAAGAATATATTTTTAACATTAAATGAATGGGGAGTGGAAAATTTACACACCAACTGATGAAAACTGAAAGAATAAACGCTACTTTCTGAGTTCATGAGTGGAAATTTTACATGGATGGAATCTTTGAGGTTGGAAAGACTCTCTGGAGCTTGTCTATTCTAACTTCCCTGCTCAAAGCAAGGTCAGCTAGAGCAAATTGCTCAGGGCCATGTCCAGTCAGGTTTCAAATATCTGCAAGCATGAAGACACCACAAATTCTCTAAACAACTTGTTCAAAGGTTTGACTCTCCTCACAGTAGAAAGCTTTTTCTTCTGTTTAAGTGGAAATTCTTGTATTTCAGTTTCAGTATTTTCAGGCCAATTGCCTGTGGTCCTGTCACTGAGCTCCGCTGAGAAAAGTGTGATTCCATCTTCTTATTCCCTCTCCTAAGGTATTTGTACACACTGACAAGATCCACTCCCCATGCCAAACCTTTTGACTTTGGTGCTAAACAGTTCCAGTTCTCTCAGCACCCTTTTGTATGACAGATGCTCCAGTCTCTTCATCACTTAGCCCTTCCCTCAACTTACTCCAGTATATTCATGCTTTTCTTGTGCTGGTGAGTCCAGAACCAGACACAGAACTCCAGTCAGGTCTAACCACAGCCAAGAAGAGCAGTATAAACACCTCCCTTGGCCTGCTGGCTGTGCTTTTCCTACTGCAGCCCAGGATCCTGTTGGCCTTCTTGCCACGCAGGCTCATTGCTGGCTCACAGTCAGCTTGGTGTCTACCAGGACCCCCATGTCACTCTTTGCAGAGCTGCTTTTCAGCTGCTCAGCCCCAGCCTGTACTGGTGCTTAGTTATTCCCTCTGATATGCATGATTTGGATTTTCACCTGTTGAACTTCATGAGACTCATGTTGGCCCACGTCTCCAAGCTCTCAAGACACATTTGAATGGCAGCACAACCATCAGCTGCTGGTGTATCAACTGCTTTTCCCAGTTTTGCATCATCTGCAGAGGGTGTCCCATCATCTGGGTCACGGGCTGAGACATGAAACAGCACTGGCCCAGGGCTGACCCCTGCAGTGCAGCACTGGTTTCCAGCTGGACTTTTTGCCCCTGAGCACAACCCTCTGAGCCTGGCAGTTTGTTTGGCCACTTTTCAATTCACATTATTGTCAACTTGCCTAGTCCATATTTCATTATTTTGTCTTTGCTGATGTAATGGGAAGCATTGATGAAAGTCTTGCTAAAGATAAACTTCCACTGCTTTCTCCTCCTACACCGAGTTAGTAATTTTGTTGCAGAAGGCTATCAAGTTGGTCAGGCATGGTTTTCCCTTTGCAAATGCACACTGACTACTGCAAATAACCTTCCTGTCCTTAATGCGTTTGGAAGTGGTTCACAGGATTATTTGCTCCATCATCTTGCCATGGATCAAGGTGAAGATAAATGACCTGTAATTTCCCAGATACTCCTGCTTGTCCTTCTTGAAAATAGGAGTGACTCTTGCTTTCTTCTATTTTTCAGGACTCTCCCAGTTGCTTTGGCCTTTTTAAAAGATAATAAAAATCAGTCTTACAGTGTCATTGGCCAACTCCCTCAGCACTTGTGAGTGCATCCTATCATGTCCCATGGACTTGTGTATGTCTAGTCATTTTGAAATGTGGCTTTTGTGGGATAAGGTAGATAAGGTGTGGAGGGGATTTGGAGCATATTGTTTCTGGGAATTGTGCTGGCTTTTAGCTAACTTTTGCCTGCCTAAGAGTGTGTATTGTAGACACAATATAATTCAGGAATAAATCAATGAAATATCCTGTAAGGAGAAAAGAAGTAATCAAGAGCAGAAGTCACTATTTATGTGACTAGTGTCACTTTGACTTACATTTTCAAGTATTCAGCTCCAAAAAGACACAAAATCTAGTGTTGTTTCTTTTTTTAAAATCTCCAAGCATTAGCAAATCTACTTTTAGAAAGGTAATCCTTTCTGAAAAATACAAATCCTAAGCCTTCCTACCTTGAATCACATACAGAAAATTTATTAAACTCTTCATAAATTGAAGTGAATTGATGCATGTATAAAAATAAATCATTGTATCAGTTTACATAGATATATAGCTGTACATCTGTATCCAGACATGTTCACTGTTACCAACACTTAAAACATTCTCATGGTGTTTTCCTTAAAGGCTCAGCTTCCTGAGTCATGTAATTACATAGGTCACTATTTGCATTTTAAATAAAAACTAGTCCTTGCCTGACATTCAAAGACTCCAATGCAATATAAACATTGTTTGAAACAAATGAGGATTTCAATGCCTGAATGAGAGGCAAGAATGAGAGGCAAAGCACCTAAGTGCTTTGTAAGTTTTATCAAAACACAAAACAAAACCAGCTAACTTTCCATTTCATTTCTTTTAAGCCAATACCTCAATTTTTTTAAACTTCCTCACCACTTTTGGTAGGAGATTATCAATACCTGTAATTGTGAAAGGAATATTAAAAACTGCAGTAGAGGTGGGGACAAGTTTGAAACGTCTCAAATTTTTCCTTTAATCTCTACGAGCCTATCTGAATAGAAGGCTGTGGCATGGAGGGAGTCAAGGGTAATTGCAATAAGAAAAGCCAAACATAGAATGAACTGAAGAAGGAGGAGGCAGGTTTCTCTGGCTCTCAGGATTTTTCAATCTACATGGTGCTTTCTGAATACTTACAAGGCTAAACTAATGCAAATGAAAGGGTCTTAGTATGGAACTGGAGCCCCTGAACAGCTCCTGCATAGGGACCAACCTCCTCCCTGTCAGATTCAAACAGCAGATGGAGTCCCTCAGGCTCAGATGAGTGTATTTCACAGCAATAGTTATATCATATTAAATTAAATTTGTCTCTAAATCTTTGCTCTATGTAAGAATTAATCCTCATGAATGATTGTAAAATATATAATCGCTTGAGGAAAAAGTCTGTCTGGGATTAAACTGAACAGTTAGGCTTAACTCAGATAGGCTACAGCACATATCCTGGAGAAGTTCCTCAGGGCTCTGACACCTGGGCCAACCAGCATGAGCCAAGAGACAGTGAGCAGGGAAAGCACCTCTTCTTGCTCACAGAAAATCATGTCTGCACAAAAGTAACACAATATTACTGACAGCTTGTATAGTCTTGTGCAGGAAAATAATTTCTTCTGAGGTGAAGATACCCAGTTTTAGCCTCTGAGCTGAGACTTAAAAATGCAAGGAAAACATCCTTTAGTGGTACTATCACACAGCACTATGTACAGAAAAAAATATACAACCTAACCTTCCTCCTGTGGGAGGGCAGGAGAGCAACTATTCTGAGAAGGAAGGTGTAGAGTAGGATAGACATGTGGATAGGGTAGAAAATTAGAATGGAATAGAGAACAAGTTGGCAGTAATGGCAGAAGTGATCATAATGTGACCAGAAGCTTGGCTGAAGCCACCGACCCATATCAGTTATGCCATCTGGCATGTGACAGATTCATTTCAGTCATCACTGACTTGGGCTGCTTTAAAGTGAGAGATGGAGCAGTAAAGGGCTCTGTGTCTCATTGCTAGTACTGTGTTTCCAACAGAGTAGCCAGATTGTGATGTTGATATTTGTTCTTTCTTTCCCCAATTTAGAATAATTAAGACTTCGGGAAAACAAAACGTCGTTAAGAAATACAGTGGTTATTTGATTGTACTGACAAAATTGTAATTTTCCTCTTATTCTGATAATTACGTCAACTAAGTCTGTGGATGTTTGCTTTATTATTACATTTGTCAGCATCTGTCACTGTAAAAATCTCTGATAAATGCCCTCAATTTCTCTTCTAGAGTAATGTCATTAGCCTCTAAGTGAACAAAATACTTAATTTGTTGCCATAGCAGTGGAGTTTGAGAAATAAATGGTGACCTGCATAAAGAATTAGCACAAATTTGATAAGCATGCACTAAGACTATTAAAAAATCAGAGACTGGATATACTGCTCTAAGAGGCACAGTCTTTGTGACAGCTAACATGTCAAGTTTGTGAAAATTAGCACCACCCTAGGTGAATTATATCTCCCCTGCAAACAGCTGGGGTTTTTTCTTACCTTTAATATCAGACTTTTGCAGAATTGACTATACCACCTACCTACATGGCTAAAATAAAAGCACATTGTAGTGGCAGTAATGCTTTAGGAATCAGAATGAAAAGTGTCAAAATACTGCCTTCTTAAACCTTTCACAGCACCATGGCCCAAAGACAAAGAAATGAACAGAGAAATCAAGAAAACCAGATATTTACCTTGCTTTAGTATTTCTACATTCAAGTAAAAGTAAGAGACATCTTACAAAAAAATTTGTAAGATGTCTCTGCTGGGCAAAAACAGTTACAGAGGGCAAAAGAAGGCATGAGACTTTCCACAAGGAAGTGAGGAGAAAGAATGCGACACTCAACGCTGCTGAGGTCCTTGGTGTGTCACCACACCTGTACCAAGTTTGTGACCCAGGCCAGAGTCAAGACCCTGGTTCAGTCACAACTAAAGCTGACTGACCTTGCTCCTGCATTTGAAGGCTGCCTCCCTAGAAGCCAGCAATCTGTCTAGTCTCTCCTCCAAATTGGTTTGCTCCACATAGGAATCTAGGAGTAACCCAAGATGAAACGAAGGGTGGTCTATTAGAGAGAGGAACCTTGGTGGAAACAGAAAGTGAACGAAATTGATGGAACTGGGACACTCCTAAAGCAGCCTGTAGGAAAGCTGCTTCACATGGGAATGTATTTTTCTCATCTGCAGATCCTTACAAATTGTCCTATCTATTGCAAATTCAGGCCTCCTGACAATTGCCCAATATTCCCCAACTACTTTTTGCAGACCCAGTGTTTATGGACCATAAGCTGAACACCACTTGGCCTCTTAATTTAAGTATAAGCTCATCCATAGCATCCATTCTTAAGAAGAGACAACAAAGTGGCTGAAAGACACTTCCACTTACTCAGAACTTTGAGTATTTTAGCTTAATTGTACACTGCAGCACATTACCATAATCACAAAGCATGTAAATGTTACAAAGTTTAGTTCAATACAAGATCTTCTGCCTTACCTGGAATAGCTGCTACTTGTGTTCCTGTGGAAGAACAGGCTTCAGCCACTTACCCTTAGGTGTATATGTGTTACCTGTGCTACTACTTATAGTCAGCTTAAAACCAGCTTTGGCCCATCTGCAAGAAATGCAAACCATTGATGTAGAGATCCCATGAGAAGCATGGCAGGGAACCATCCTTCAACTCTGTTTCCACCTCCTGCTACCCTGCTGCCTTATCTTGGGCAAGCATTTCATGGTTGGTTCTCACCATCTGTGGAATTACAGGAGGGAGTCTCTTGCCTTTCTTTGCAAAGGACTCCACTGATGTCCACACACAGAACTCAGCATCACTCAGGGAGCCCTGAATAGTACCCATCGGGCTGCAGGTAGGGTCACTGCTGTGAAATGACTAACTTACCAACAAACACCTTGGGCAGCTGTAGGAAGCCTGAGGAAAAAACCAGCTGTTGGAGCCAGAGCCCTGGGCACTACTGGCTGCATATATCAGCCCAGTTCAAGCTGAACTGTGGCTGGTTTAGACTAATAAATAAACACCCTTGCACTTAATGAAGAGTATAAGCTCATTCATACCACACTAACAGCAATAAAGGTGCCTGCAATGACCTGGCTTCTCTCCTTTTCATCTTGGTTTCCTATGCACCACATTCCCCAGAGCTTCCAGTCCCAGGGTTAAAGATCCACTTGCAATCAGTAAAGAGAGCTACATGAAGACTAAAGTATTTTTAAATGCCTGTAAAATGTAATCATTAGTACTTTTAGGAAGAAATGCTTGAAGTGGACTGAAAATCCGAAAAAAAAGTATTTGCGAAAAACACTTAAATTTTAAGTAGCTCTTCAGGTAAGTAGTTTCTAAAAATGATCACTGCTTCAATATAAACATCCCTATATATCTCTTACCTCATTTCATCCAGCACAGTCGTCAGTGCTTTACTCACATCCCCCGAGTACGTATTATAACCAGGCAACCTTATTACTCATTGCCATAATTTAAGAGGACAAGTACAACGACTGAAATGTAATATCTTACTGATTTATTTAAGCATTACTAGGTGAGAGAAGGATGATGAAATCAGATACAGGACAAGCAGATACACTGAAATGTTCAAAGCTGATTTTTACAAAAGATTTTGCAAAATAGCCTTATTATTCCAAAGGATGCACTCACAGTGTGCAGGAGCAAAGCTTCAGATTGCTTGTCCAAGTGCCCTTCAGTTACTGGCATTGCTTTTTCTCTGGATTCCAGGAATGCAGGCACACATCCAACACTCATTCAAATCTGTGGGAAACTTTCCACATACACAACTGGGCTTTCACATCAGACTGTTCAACTAAGTGACAAAGCTATCATTTCTTGGAAAAAAAATAAGCCAGTATGACTTTCTTTAAACACTCAGGATGAATGTTTCCATTCTCACTCTGAAAACTTCAGTCACGGTTTCAAGGCTGAAGGGAACTCAGACCATTTATTTGAAAATCATACTTTAGAAGTACAGCAAGTACAACACTTCCACACATTCACAGCCGTACTTTCAGAATCTGTTTTCACATTAGATATTACAAACAACTTAATGGAATTTTAAATTATATTCTGCTAATACTTAAGCATCACAAAAGGTTCGTATTCTGTATTTTCTTGCAGGACAGACTTGAAATTATTAGAAGACATTCTTTTATTACACATGTAAAGTGGCATAACAAGTGTTATTTACTGCACTTTTCTCAAATTTAGTCTAGACTTCAAAGTATTTATCATAGTAATTGCAAATAGCAATCATGGGAAAATCTCTCAAAAATCTTAATCTAAAAACTGAAAATAAATTGAAATACCTGACAATTATGACCTGCAGAAAAACATTTATCCTGGTGGAAGAGGAACACACCAAAAGGATACATGTAAAGATTAAAGAGAAACTCTCAAGAAAATCGTCCTAAATTCTCAGAGGTTTAGTATGAGATGACTATAAATTTTTTTTCTCTGTATGTTTTCCCATTTATTTACTTTAAAATTTTGATGGTACCTGTATGAGCTGGCGCAAACAGGATGCAGGAACAATGACAAAACCATGGATGAAAGGCAAAGGGCAAACTCATTTTTGTAACCTCACCAACCAGGGATCACCAAAGCAGTGGACAGGAGTGGCACACAAGTGGCAACACAGGCACTGCAAAGCTTGGTCCATGGTGGAGGATCAGCCACCCTGCTGCTTTTTCCTGTATTTCAGGGATTCCCACAAGTACAATTTACCACTGTGCTTTAATCTTGCCCACAGGAGGGCAGGATTCTCAAGCATGTTTGACAGGGTGCCTCTAAGTCTACCACAGGCCTATGTTTCCTAGACACAGATGTTCTACTTGACTAAAACACAAGGTCAAACAACAATCAATATGATACATGTGTTTTTCAACAGCCAAACTGCAAGTCACTTGACCAGTTTACAGTCCTCCTCATCAATCTTCTCACAGTACCTGATGGCAGATCCAGACTGGTCCAAGGCAGCAGTGATGGCAGAGCAGACCTGCCACTATTTTGTATTGTTACACCACTGTACATCTGGGTCCCATTCTACAGTACCTGCAAAAGCTTTCTGGGACCTGGCCCATGGGATGGGTGACAGTGTAGGAACAGAGACTTTCAAGAGAGTCCTAGTTTGGTGTATTACAGTTTATTGTAGCCTTCAGATCTTCCTTTTGAAGGGATGTTTTCTATTTCTTTTTATAGCTTGAAAGGTGGCACAGGAACCATCCAGCTGGTCCAAGAAGTGCCAGTGAAAATGCTGAGAATCCAATTATTGTCTCCTAAATTAAAGAAACAAGGTTAAATAAAGCTAAACAAATTGAAATGCTCCCAAACTAAGATGTCCATTGCCAAGCAAATTATGTGGTATTATTGAACTTCTGCAGCTATAAGTCCAGAAATGTGACAGACTCTAAAGGAAAAATAATCCACAGAGGATTATTTTACATGTTCAAACTAAAAGCACTAGCAATCTATGGCAGGCGGAAAGAAAAGTATCTTAGTCCATTCCATGCACCAACATGCTTATACAAGACACATTTAAAACAATAAAAGGCACAATAAAAGATATTAGGCAAATGTCTTATTTTCCGACAAATTCAGTACATTTTGTGCCTATTTCTTGAACTTTTATAAATAAAATCTTTATAGGAACAGTATTATTGGCTTAATAGTTACAGTTTACCACTGTTGAGATAAAAGAGCTTTGGGTATTTACCAACACTGGGAGGTGATACAATACGGCAGAGAGTTGCTGCTTAATTTTTAGTTAAATAAATTTAGTTCGTCTTCTATGATCACATGCTGGAATACTTGTGCTGGGGACTATAATCAAAGATTATAAAAGGCACCCCATAGAAATGGATTTTGTGACATGTCTCTGTAGGATGCTACGACAGCACTCTAATTAAGCCAGGCACAAACTTCCCTTCTAGGAAGTGGGAGGAGACAAACTTCTTTGAGGAGTGGAGGGAGTTCCTGGGCAGAGCTAGCTTCTAGTTGGATGAAGAAAACAAATATTTTTTATATGAAAAGAACAGCAAGAGAAAGCTCTTCCAAGAAGATAGGCTTGCATGAGGGAAAAAAAAAAAAAAAAAAAAAGAAGGCTCAATCAAAGACAGAACTCACCAGCAGTCCCACTTTGTCCTCAGGTGGGGAGCTGTGGATCCAGCGACTGCTCCAAGTGGCAGACCTGAAGCAGAAGAGTCGGGATCCACAATGCATTACAGGGCCCATTATTCTAGCCCGGGGAGGAGAGAGCACAGCTGGGGTATCCTGACTAACGAGTGACTACTGCTGCCGGGAATTTCTCAGCCCTGGGTTCTTTTCTATTGCTCAAAGCCCGCAGAATGCTGAATTCTCTTCAGTGAAGACTGCTTGACAGTCAAGTCCCTTCGTTTTTAAGCTGGGTGCAAGAAGCACCAACCCAGTCCTTGGGTCATCAGCAGCAGGAGTGTGTCTGTGCCTGGCTGGGAGAGGAGCACCGGGGGATGCGCAGCCGCCTCCCACGGCCTCACTGGGTTATGCTGCTGAGCCCAGGCGGTGGGAGGAGTCTGTCCGCTGCTCCTGCTGTGAGCAAAGTGGAGAAAGCTGCCTGTCTTCCCATCTACAAGAACCTTAAAAGTCTTTTTTCCCCTATGCATATGTGTCTCCACACAAATTGCTTGCACCCCAATTAAACACTCTCTGGAATTCCTGTTTTCAGCTCACTTACTACGTTCATTCAAGAAACTGACCCATAAACGACCAGTACCTTGAATAAAATACTTCCCCCCTGCTCCCACTGCAGAGAATATCTCCTTCTTGCACACCCTACCCAAACCATCATTAATCCATGTATACAATGGAGCTGTGAGGCTTCCCTGCTGAGAAAGCAGCCTTCCACAGCAGGGAAATGTGAAGTCACCTGCCTGGGTTCAGGATCAAAGCAAAATGTGTGACAGGGTAACAGGCAAAGGCAGAAAAATGTTATCAGCATTTCTGGTAGGAGATTATTTAAGTACACAAGCAGCTGGGCAGACACAGAGATGGACATGTCTACTCCTCTGCATGCAGAACTGGAGAGCTACAGTGCCATGGCACTAAGCCCAAGATTAGGAGCTGATAGCCCAGGAACAAGCTAATTAAGCAACTCATCTTGCAAACTGAGGCTGGTTTATTGCTAGTCAGCTTTCAGCCACAGCAATCAGACATCTGACAGTCTGTGCATACCTGTTTAAAATGTGTTACTTGTGCACTCAGAGGTGGAGAGGCAGGGAAGTAAATAATCCTCTCCTCAGCTATGAACTGTGCCATTTCCAGTATGGATATTTTTGATAGATGAATTCTGTGCCCGTTATATGCAGACATGAAGATTTTTACTCAGCTGCAGTAAACAGGCAATTTATTAGATTCCCTACTCATTTCTAAATACATTTTATTATTTTTTGTTGTGCTTTCTCCTGCTTTTAATTATCAAATCCTGAATCACATAACTATAGCATCCTTCTCTAGGCTTCTTGTCAGAGTACACCCTTGAAGCTCACTTCCAAGACAGACTGCAACACACTGATGGTGGGGAGAGCCTCAGCATGAGGGGTTTTTGATTACGTCCAGAATATGTTAGCAAGGTGTGAAGAGCAAAGTGTTAGAAGTCTATACATACAAACGGTGGATCAGTGATTAAACAGACATATCTGGCATGTTATTTGCCAGAGCCGTGGTTTTGTTATCTTGGTAAATTTAATTGCTTGATTTTATGGAGGATGAGACAAGTTTTTTTTCCTGTAAATTCTCCCCTAACACTAATATCCTACCTGTCTGTAACAGACACAGAATTTATCCAGAAATAAATATGTCTGAAAGATGTGTCTAAAGTAACCAGAAGCAAAAGACTGATTTACATTCATCAGCTGAGGCAATAGCAGCTAAGCACATGGTGGATAACCCTAAGCAACCAAACTTCCTGTGACAGACCCTCTAACAGCAAGAGATTGTCTTAGATATGATACATGATATTTTAAAATAATAGGGTTTGAGTTCTGCTACTTGTTTTCAGCTATTTGCTTTTGTGTCTCATGTTCTCTACGTTGACTTTCTTCTTCTGTGCAGTTGTGAGGATTGGAAACTTCATAAATTTATGCTGAGATTGTCCTTTCTATCTCCTGCTCAGACTACTCTAGCATTAATTCCTGTATTAAAATGAAATTAAGCACTGTCCTACAATAGCAACAGTGCCTCTAATTAATCTTGTCATGCTTGGCACTTATTTTTCAGCTTTCTAAACACTCACTAGAAAATGAGATATAATCTTATTTTTCTATCAAATCTTCCATGGGGACGAAAGGGTTAAAAATGGAAGCTTGGTAAGGGGAGAGGAAAATAAGTTGTTTCTAGCACTGTTTTCACTCAAAGACCAACCTTGCACCTGGGAGATATTTCTCTCAGTGTGAGAAAATTCATGTATTTTTGTTCAATTTGGGTTGTTTTCTGTCTGCCATAGAAGAGCTTTCTCACCCAGATAACAAAGTGTTGTTAACAAACATAACAGCATTCCTCAGACAGGCTGGCAGCCTTTTCGTAACGGGAAAGGGAGATAAGAAGTTCAGAGATTGTAAAACACAACCTGGGGAAGATCTGTGCATGCCCAAGACCCCTTTTTTTTCTGTAACACAGGACTCAGGCCTAGCCACACTTTGCCCCTGATGAAATGAGCTTAGCATCATATGTGTTTTTGTTTGATTTTGGAATCCTCCAGCCAGTGAAATACTGGAATAAATCTATTTTTTGCACTTCAGCTATGAGCTGTGGTTATCCTGATGTTTCCTTCATGTATTTCCAGGAACTGAGCTGTAAATCCAAACCACTCTTCCCCATTACCACAGCCCCTGCTCAGAACAGTGCTGCACCCTGCCACTGACAGACAGACCACTGCTATTTTCACATGGCACTGAACCGTATTTGTCAAAAGGGTCCCCCAAAAGGCTCAGCTGCTCTTGGCTCAGCACTGGCCCTTTTGTTCCTCATTCAGTCTGTCTCATTCAGTGCCTGGAGATGCTCAGCCTGTTTCAGCCTCCTCCATACTTGCATTGCCAACCCTCCAGATAGCACTTATACACCACTTGTGAACATTAGGAGTTTTCTAACATTAAGTTTAGATTTGAAAAGCCTTTTGCTAGATTTGTTCCTAGATTTGTTATTGGTCCCTTCAGAATGGCAGGAGGACTTCAAAGCTCTCCTGGCACAGCTTATCCAGGTCCTTTCTTCTTCTTGGCTACCATAAAAATACATTCTGTATTTTTCCCAACATATGTGGGATTTCCCCAAATCCCACAGGGTGGTTCCTTGCTCCTTCACTCTTTCAGAGCCCTGCTTTTAAGAGTATTTGCTCTTTAGACTGCTGTCATTGGAATAATTTGCTGTTGAATTGCTGAGGTCCCTTGTTCATTAGCTAGAACCATTTCCTCACACCTTAGCTGGGAGGGCAGGTCCTAGGGCAGCTTCTCCAGCCACTGGTACAGTGATACAGGTAATAACATTCCCATTAATGCCAGTGCAGAGCACTTTCAATTCACATACAGAGATAGCACGACCCCCTGATTTGTAGCTCATTTTCTCCCTCTTTGCTCCTGGGGGAAGATTGTAGATAACAGTGTAAGGCTGTTTCAGCAGTTTGATTTCTGAGTAAGGCCACTTGTTTATTTTATTTAAAAAGGTGAGTCGAGTGTGGAGGAAGATAATGCTGGGTCATATTTTCCATGGTACTTGGTTTCAGAATATCATCTCCTCAGATGAACCAAGCCTGCTGCACAGACAATTGTTAACCCTCCCTGGACATAAACATTGAAATCCTTATTTTAAAGAGAATAGAACATACAGAACTAAACACATGTTGAAACTTCTCTGAAAATTATCATTCATTATCACGAATCTTCAGATCCACAGTCGTGATAAAATGACTCCAATGACATTATTGGAGAGAGAATTTTTAACCATTGGCAGTTTTTTGGGTTTTTTTCCCTGTCTGTCTATAATAATATTCCTACAAATAAATCTCTTGATGTTATATTTGAAAGACTATTTGTGATTGTCTTTGCTTTTTCACAGAAGAAAACATTTTAGTAGGAATGAACAAGTTTCTGACCTATCACTGCCATAAAAGATTAAAGATGCATCAAGATACAGAAGAATTCAAAACACGACTCTTACAGAAATATAAATTCAGGACAATTGTACTGATGGTGGTATTTAACCTGTAGAACTACGGTGAAATGTAAGAATTTAATTTGAAATAACTATAATTACCTTGAAGATTGTTGAAGGTTGGGGTTTATTTTCTTTTAATGAGAAATTTCTAACATTTTAACTTGCCCTGCATAAGTTTCATATTTGGAAGAAAATAAATTCTATTTCTACTACTTGGACACATTTTTTTAAACTGCCTTAATAAAATTAAATACATTTGACATTTATAAATGTGCCTGATATCACTAATATTTTTTCCATAAAGTGCAACTCAATAATAATTATAGTAGAATAGAGAGGATTTGGTGGTGATTCTAGTGTGAGCTGCCTCTTCAGATACAGAACAACATGCTTTGCAATAGACACAATCTGGACGAGTTATAAATTCATGACCTTTTCTTTCTGAATCTTAGTGGAACACTTGTTTAAGCTGTACGGGAAGCACCTTTGGAAGAAAAGGTTGGATAATTTTTTTTAATGCAGCAATAGGACTTGGCCAAGGTGAATGGACCCCCTGGGCAGGGTAACCTGTGTGTCCCCGAGCTGCACCTGGGCGTTTGTGCCTCTGCAGGGCACACACCGCCACCCGGGGACAGCAGAGCTCAGCCCCGCGCCCGTTTCGGACAGGAGAAGCCTGAGTGAAGTTTCTCCTGAATTTCTAGAATGTATCAGAGAGAAGAATCAAATGCTGGATCAGATGCTGCGTGTTAATAATCCAGAACACATATTGCTCAAGAGCATTGCCCAAGCAGCCTTAATAACACTGAAGTCATCACTGTGTTTTGAATAAAGAAATCATTTACAAGCTAATTATAGATAGCATTTTGCCTTGAGCATTTACTGGGTATTTGATATTGTACAGGTTGTTTCTGAGCAGAAAAAAAATTGAAAGCAGGTATTTCTTTAACATAATCTTTCTAAGAAAAGCAGCTGATTAATTCTCACATCCTTGAATACAGACATACAAGACTGCTTGTTCATAATTCTACAGCTGTTTTGATTTTAAAGGAAGAAAAATATTAATAGTGTCCTTCCTTTCAGCTCCTGTCTCCAATGAATTCATCCCCCAGAGTTTATTGAGATATCAAAGTTAGGAGCATGGACACCATAAATTCTTTCTATCATTGTTTTTGATTTCTTCAATTGTATAGATCTTCCCTTTCCACCAGGGTGCACCTAAAATCTGAATCTACACTGCATATTGCCTTCTTCCTCTACTGACTTTAAGAGAGGCTGTGCTCCTAACAAAGACAACTTGGTTAAGTAGTGACATTTGATAGCCCAAATAAATGCCTGAGTAGTCCTGGGCTCAGAAAATCAAACAAGGTTTTCACAATTGGTGCGGGCTCTCTGCATGGATCTATCAGTATCCATACTAATCAATGAGAATGGGTATTTCTAAACACGAATTTCCTGGACGGAATGGCTGGTACATTATATTACTGCAAGTATTGCTTCAACATTTAATAAGTCTGCTATGCATTGTGTGTATAAAAAAAGAAGAAAGAATTTGCCATGTATTACCCTAAGTACCATAGACATAATATCACTGACATGAGAAAACAATGGATCTAAGTGCAAAGACATATAAATACTGAGGAGAAATGCGAGCAAAGAGGAAAGGAGAGAGAGGGGAGCAGTGAGGAAGGTTGTGAGGGACCTTGAGATCAGAGCCTGCTTTTTCAGTTCTTACTCTCAAATCCATTTAATTTTAGAAATATCAGTAGTGGCAAATGGAGGAGTCAGTCTCTATTGGTGTCACCCAGAGATCATTGTTAGAGGTTCCATTTAGGCACTGAGGTGCCGCAGAAATTGGGATGCTCCTCTTGCTTTCAGAATCTGATTGCCAATTTGTGTAAGAGTTTAAGACAACTCCACATCCAGTTGTCAGAAACTCATTCTCTATCCCAAATTGTATTTATGGCATGTAAAGGCTGAAGAGCAAGCAGGCTCAGCCCTCTTGCTGTGAGACTGTTCAAGGGGAGAAAGAAGGGAATCATTCAGTTTATCAAAATAAAATTCCCCTGTTTGGTTTACTGCCTGAACAGAGCACATAAGAGATAATGGAGACAACTTCCTAGGTGAATAGGTAAAGCCCAACCAAATGTTCATGTGCCTTGGTCAAGGGCACAGTACTTCAAGAGGGCAACATGCTCTTAGGTTTTGATTAGCTGCATTAAGAAGGAAAACTACACAATAAGGAATTTATTTAACTGAGTTCAGATTCTCCCCTCCTGAAGTGTAGGTAAGTATTACCAATGACACCAGAGGACCCAGAGCAGGTTTGACATGCTATTGCATAAAGCTTATTAAGAAGGGCACCAGGTGACATTTTGTCATTTACTTCAAGCTCAGTTAAATCAACAATAGCAAAAATAAACGAGCTGAGAAAAGAAATTCTATAACATATGAATACATTGATCTATGCTGGAATCAAGCATATTCAAAAGCGAAACCTTTATTAAATAATGTTAAATTTTCTATTGCTATTTTAATACATAGCAAGCTTTTAATTTAATTTCTTCTGGTTTTTTATCATGTCTTTATTTGTTTTTAAATTGCAAGGTAATTTTTTATGCATGCTGTTTTGCTTTGAGTGTAGTTTAAACCTCTGACAGCCTTCCATCTTCAAGACCCATTTCACACTGTAGATGGCACTAATTCATTGTGCAACACCAAGCAGGCTCAGTTACCTACAGCTGGTTGGGTATACAACGACTTTGCTCTGGTTTTGTTCTCCTGAAGGATAAAATTTTTATCCACGTGTTAAGTAGCACGAAAAACAACTTAAAACTTTCTTGAAACCTGGGACAAAAGATATTCTCTGCTGTGCTTTTGGCTGCTGTATGCAGTACACAACATTTTCGTTCTGTAAGCTCAAACAATAGTCAATGGTGTAAGAGCTGGGATACAGGGATTACTTAACATGACTAGGCTAAGCTTTCTCCCACAGTTCTGGCACAGCTAAATCCAGCAAAGTCCCAGCTGAAAGTCTGAGCCTCTGAACGGCACAGTGCTGTGTGACTGGCTGCTCCTGGCTGTGCTGGGGGCTGACAGGAGTCTGACCCACCAGACACTGCAAGGCGCTTCCTGGGAAGTGCAGGCACAGTAAGGACGATGCTGTTTCCGATGCTGTTTCCAATTGTTTCACATTCAATACAAAGCAACTGCTTTGAGAAAAGCTGAGCATTTTGCAAGTTCTTCCAGCAGATATTTCTGTAGGTGGTGAAGACCCAAGCTGGCTGCTGCTTTTATTTGCAATCACAAAAATAATCAATATATTGCTAACACTGGTAGAAGCAATGAAATGCTGAATTCCCCTGAAAGATATTTGACTTTCCTAAAGGGCCTTTATGACAATTTGAAGATTTATCCTACATCCACTACTCAGTGAGAGTGTTTCTACCAATTTTAGTGGGACAATATCAGCTTTTTGACCTTTTTCTTAAGATACCAATATTTCAGTACTTTACCTTGAACAGTATTTAGCTTTTCTCTTCTGTTTAAATGTAGGTGAGACTTTTTTTTTTTTACCTTGTAAAGAGCAGTAAGAGAGCTAAGTACTATTTATATTTTCCCCCTGGAACCTGATGAATAAGCAAATCATAGTCAGGAGTCCCAGCTGGAATAAACTGGCACTCTACAACTGCGGACAGTGGCACTGGGCCAACCCAGAGAGAGGGACGAGACAACCCATGGTATGACTGTTCAACACACTGGATTTTGGACAAGACAGTAAAAAAATTTATCTCAAGAGCTGATTGTTATCAGCTGGAGGCTTGCAAAAGCAGGCTGGTCAGTACCCCCATTAGTCCAATTTGCAAATATATACTGTGCCTATTTTAAAATCACCAGAGGTATTATATCTTTTTTCATGAGGTCTGAAGAACATATAATCTGTTGGCTTTTTCTGCTCTTGTGGGTAGGCATCACAAAGTAATTGCCATGTTCAGCTCTGGAGGATCCTGTAACCCTGGGTCCAGTCCAGAGCCAGGCCATCTGTTTCAGCTGGTGGTCTTTGACATTTTTGTCTTCTGCCTGCAACGTGGATTTTACCTCCAAAGTTTGCTTGCAGAGAATTATGGACTGAACATGAATACTACCTGTAGGAACCTAAGGGTACGCCTCTGGTGTGCAGCTAAGAAATGCCCAACACCTTACTAAATATCTGTACTACTCTTGGAATTAGGTTAATATCCCCAAGCAGTGATGTAACAGCTTAGCTGCATTAGTTCCATTGCTCTAATAAAAGACTTGCTCACCGTGCCTAATCTTGGATTGATGTCTCCAGAGCACAGGTATAATTCAGCAGGGTATGGACTGCCAGTAGATGTTATGCCACAAGGCTGGGTGCTATCCATATAGCAACACACAAACTACTGTAGGAGCTATACTAGAATCTAAACAGGTCAAATAAAGCAACTCTTTAGAAAGTGAAGTAGGAGGAGAATCAGACACCAAGGGGAAAAATTATCAGGATCTGACATTAATTCATTTTTTCTTCCAATATCATGAAAGGAATTGGTGGACTCACTGTCCCAACAAAGCCTCAGAGGCCTATCTTTACCCTAAAATACCATTTTCACAGCCAAATCATGCTTTGACATTCTCAGACAGCTGCAGAAGTCTACAGAAGCAGAACTGGTCTTACCAAGGTAATACCTTCTGGCACATTAGGCTCCTTTATTTTGAAAGTGGTGAGTAATGAGGTGAACACCCCATGCAGCACAGCAAACAGTAGCAGCTTATCATTGCTTATAAGATTCATAGCAGAAATTAATTTTAAGGAGGGATTTGAAAAAACCTTTCACACAGATCTCCTACCATATACATGAGATAGCCTGAGGCAGAGGATGAAAGTAGTTGGGAGAAAACAAAGATCACTCTGCAATGAACGTTAACTTCAAAGGTAAAAAGAGAGGCAGAGTCAAAATCTTGAAACGTAAGCAAAACCAGACTTTCAGCACATTATTAATTTAAATCACTGTGATGTGCTATCAATTTCAGTTTACTGCATTCAGGACTCACTTTATCTGCTAGGATCTACACCTACACTCTGCATACAAAAACCCTTGAATCATCAGGTAACACAGAACTACATGTGACACAGCTTAAAACTACTTCTATATAAAAGGGGCTTCCAAAGCAATCATCTCATTCAGGCAATTGCTGTAACTCTGGCTGTTAGCTCAAAGGTTTTCATGGGATATATAAGTACTACCCATTCTATATATATTGTGGGCAGGTACAGCAAATTTTAATGCTTGGTTCTGATGTTCTAGGGATACTAGTGCCTTATCTCCAGCAGTTATCCGATGAATATAACAGGATCTCACTATGCTCATACAGGACCACCTTATCTTAAATTCTTATTTTAAAGACTCATCAGAATCTTAGTGTCTGTATTTGTGTGATTTTCCATGCACTTTTTCTCTCGTAACAAGACACTGCTAACACTCTTAACGTTATCTCAGATCTCACGGTAGGAGTCATAGGTTTCATTAACTATTATTTCTTAACTAAAACCTGTCAATAACATTTCATTGATCTCTGAAATGCTTTGTGGCTTGGTGTGGAATTGCAAATTCCCCTGGCACCATCAGCACAACTACTGTCAGGAAGCAAAACAGGTCAGTCCCACCTGTGGAACAGTCAACACTATTGTCTTACACACCTCTCAGTCTGAAAAGGCAAAATATCTTCAGTCAATGCTTCATAGCTTCTTTCTTTCCAGGACTTGGGTCTTCCTGAGATGAGGAAGCCCCACCAGTTTCGTGATTATTTCCTCATGCTCTTCATCCATGTGAGTGCCAAGGACACTTCTAGAAGAGAGACTGAAGGGACAGGTAGGAACTGCAAGCTGCAAAGAGTGAGGGTGAGGCAGCAGAGGAGTCACCTTGAATTCTTTTTTATTTTTCCAGTTGTGATTTAAGGGCAAGACAGTGAGAAAGACATTGTGAAAATGAGCATTTGTCTGCATAAATTGTAGCAGCAGAAGAGCTTGAGTTCCTGAAATACTGTTCTACAAATTACTGAAGAGATGTTCAGTCCACCTTGTCAAGAAATGGGGATCAGTATCTTTGCTTTGTGTTCATAAGGGTCATAAGAAGGCTGTGAAAGACAGTGAGTCAATTCCCCGAACAGCTCAGATATTTGTTTATTAAGGCAAGAAACACAGGAAATAAACAAGAAATGCTGGGAGTCTTAAATACAATAAAGCAGTTACTACTGAAGTCACACAACTGAGAGAAGAATAATTCATGTTACTGTAATATTAACATACGCATAATGACAAAGAAGGAAATACACAAGGGTGGTGTCACAGAAACACTCAACAGGGCAGATGATGCAGACAAGGCTTTTTGAGACCAGCTAGCAGAATCAGCCAAAGGTACAAATGCAAAGTAGGCACAGTGTCACACTGAACTGTGAGGAGAGATCAATGTATTGAGTAACTGCTCATTCCACAAACATTTTACATTGGCACACTGCACACAGAAATGGGGGAAAAAAGAACCATTTGATAAGTACTGCATGGTAGGAAAAAACCAGCAGTGCAGGTCTACACAACCAAGGCAAGCAACTGCCATCATCATCAGTGGTTTGGTTTTGGCATCTTTCTCTCTACTGAGAAATTACAAAGAGCATTTACCAATGAATGCAGCCACAGGATGAGTGATTATACCCTCACCAAGACCATCAGTGACACTGTAGCATACATATAACTGTAGTATTCACATGCCCTTTGAACAAAGAGACACTTAGTTTTCTCAGGATTTTTCCTGAGAGGAGAGAAAAGAATGATCAAAATAATTCTTATTTTTATTCTGTGCTCTTGTGTTTGTATTTATGTGGAATGTGTTCTAGAGATTGTTTATTTAAAGGGATTGGTTGATTGGATTCTGGTGATGGTTGTTTAGATTTAATGACTAATTAGATCTAGCTCTGTTGGGACTCAGCAGAGAGAGTCACGAGGTTTTCTAGTTAGTTAGTGATATAGTTCTTGTTAGTGTAATATAGTGTAATATAGTTTTAGTATAATATAGTATAATAAAGTATTTAATTAACCTTCTGATATCATAGGGTTTTGTGCATCATTGTTCCCACCAGTTGGACACCACGTTTTACAATATATGTCCTTTTAAGGATCCAACTAAAGGTTAATCTAAATGAAATTTGATTTACAATAAGGTAATGCTGCTTTTAGGAAATCACACTGCTTTGGTGATCAGAGCTAGAGATATTCCCTGTGAATGTGCAGAAGTTAGCTACATAAAGGTCACACAAGCTAGCCAATTAATTTTGTGTGCTTAAATTAGAGATCTTGATTGTACCTCCCAGTGTAGGTTTGTCTAAATGTAATGATCATGGGCTGCCCAGCATTGTCAGCCCACAGACTTCAAAGACCATTATTCTGTAACGTTTAACCTCCTGGCATAAATCACCACCAACTTTGTCTTCATTTCTTAAGGTGTCAGGTTGTTCCACAGACAGACACTTATCTCCAGGCCTCCCCACTTACCTTGGAATCTGATGTTTCTTCTTTCCCTTGTGCTTCTTCAAAGGCCCCTGATGTACACGTCTTTTCTACCACGTGCTTGGGCCAGGGCCTGTTTAACATCTTCACAGTAATAGTTTGCACTTTTTCCCTGCTGGATACAACTATCTCACCTCATTCAATTCATCAGACTCCCCAGAAGAGCACAGTGGCTCTGTGCCCTTCAGCTTTCCCCTGCACATACTGAGAGGGAATTCTCTTCACCACAGAAGAGGCAGAGATCTCATAGTAGATCCCAGTCACATGGCAGCCCCCATCACAGATGTCCCTGGGCAGCCTCCTTCTCTTCTGCTTGCAGCAAATAAAATCCTTTACCCTCGCTTTCCCTCTTCAGCTCTCTTGCCAGGACATAGGGCTCTCTTTGTCTCTGTGTGAAGATGTGGTGATTGAAGGAACAAGCAAAACCAGGGCAGAAAGAGGACTTCTGTCATTGCTGTGCTTCCACAGCACCTATTTCACACAAGGAAGCACAGGTCTTGCTCTGCCATCACTGGTTACATAAAATCAATTACTGTGGCTTGCATGTCAACTGCAGTCTGTTCTTTGAGGGTCTCCCAGCTGATGTATAATAAGCAATGTGTATATGAATGCGGCAAATAACTGTCTACAAAATTTTAAAGTAGGTTTAGATAGCAAGAAAAGCTCAGAGAATAAGAAAGACAACAGACAAAGAATAACATTAAAGAGGTAGTTGTGGTCCAGATCTACACATTCACAGAATCTCATCAATACCACTGATAAAAATGAAGCCTGTTTAGAAAAATAAGCTTCAGTCTTCAATCTATTTTCAGCATTTAAGCATGCAGTTATTGTGGATCAGTTACCAATAAACAGATAATATTTTAATTATTCTGAGCTTTTCTTTAGCCATTATATACTTCCCTGAGTGCTGTAAAATTGAACTGAAATACACTAATAAAAAAATCAAGATAAACTGGACTTTAAGGATTTTATCTTTAATGGTAGAAAGTCACACTTGAAATGGTCATAAATAAAACTGTGTTATTTACTGCAAGACACAACCATATCTTCTAGCTAATGCAACAGACATTATTTCTAGAGTAGGCATGGTACCTAGAGGTACCTTCTGCAACATGTGGCGTGACCTAGCTCTCACTGAAAACTACACACATTTGGTTTTCTCACTGGTTTGCAGGAGGTACCTTCCATGATCACACCTTCCAGTTGACAGGTAAATTCTCTAGACCATGTACTGTAATCTGTGTTTGGCAGACCATCCAGCACAGAGGGACCCTGGGGTTCATTACAGCCTCCATACAACACACCAATAAATATGTTATTAATAATCACAAACAGTACACATTTGGAACGAAAATCAAATGAAATATCTAAAAGTCTAAGAAATTAATCACAGACAAAAAATGAAGCAATTGAAGTGAACTGGTTGGGGGTTTTTTCCAAGTGTATTTTCTCTTCAATAAACTCTGATAAATATCATCCAAAGGGCATTTCAAAGCTTGATCTTCCTAGTGCAAATGAAGGGTAAGTGAACCACAGTAGACGTTGGGGTTGGTTTTATTTTTAGTAAGTCATGGCACATAATAAATTTTTCCTAACACTCTTGAGTTTGTAGATAAAATGCAACGTTTATGTACAGTGATTATCACCAGTAAGTATTTTATAGAAGTCCCTGCAAAAACGTGAATCATTCTGTATGAGCAGAGGTACTGAGAACCGCTGTGCATCTCAGACAGATTCTCACTCTGCTCTATGTTCTAAAGCAGACATGACATTTTACAATATTTAAGGCATATATAAGATTTTACTCGTTGGGACATCAAGGGATTATTTTAAATTGATCAAACCAAACATATCTAAATCCTGATAAAAATCGAAGATTAATTTATTTCTCAGAATGTGGAGTGAGTTTTATAATTAAATGATCAGGGAAGTGATGTGAGTGCACATGCTCTGGGGGTGTTTGTCAGACAGTGTGAATCTCCTATCCTCTCATCTCAGAAAACACATTACCTGCATGTAAATGCAATTAGCTTCCATTTCCCACTCCTCCACAGCAAGGTTTGTAACTCAGTGTTTTATAACCTGTCTTCTGCACCAAGATCCCAGGTGGCAGAAGGAATTAGTCAGCTTACTTCAGTGTGCTTCCCAGCTGTCTGGTCCATGAGACCACACAATCCTCAAAGACAACGTCAGTGTGCTGCAGTCAAGGGGTGACCTCTATGCTTTAAAGTCTAAAGTAAAAGAAAGCACATGGTAGCCATCCTTGCTTCCAACCTGCCAGATGTCTCCCCTAAGATGTTACCAAACACACTGTTTGAGTCATAAGAAAGAAGGTTTATTTTAGCTACTAGAAGGATGAATATTGCAGAGCAAGATCTTTGTACTTTAATCTAACCATCCATTTTGACTACATTCTAGTTAATGATATTAGAATACTAAAAAAGAACACTAACAAAACAAATATTCAGCCTGCAAGTCTTCTTTTCCTTTCTCATTTTCATTACCTAGAAGATTATGAGCTAGGTTTGCTGGAGAATTGAGTGGTCTTTTTCACCTAACAACAGAACTTCGGGAACAAATTCATAACTGGTTCTTCTCACCTGAAAACCAAGCTGGTGGACTACTTTCCTTCAGTCTAAGAGCTCTGGGACCTGAACCTTACTTATTTAACTTCAACTTGTTCTTACTTCTATGCTGCTCTCAGCAAGCCACTGCTAAAATTGTAACAATGATATTGTTACACTGGTAAATCATGAATGACATAGAGATGCTGGGGTTGTCTCACACTGTTCATATTTAAGAACCTTGTCTGCAACAATTTCTCCTAACAGATACACTTAAATTAACAGTTCAATGTGTTTTAAAACTACTACAGGTTAATTTGCAATCGTTTCTGATTTTGGTGCCTCAGCCTTTCCTGAAGTTGCAGGGTGCATAAGGACCCAAATGAGAAATGGATCATTGAGTTAAAAATATTTTAGCACAGAGGTCATAGACCTAAATCCTTATATGTCCAGGCAGGCAATATGAACATATATAACACAATTCTACAGAAAAACAGGGTAAAATAAAACCAAGGCGAACACTGTCTGTATGGTATTCCATATCAGGATTCCTAATAACAGGAAATGGAAAGCAGGCTTAGGGCAGGGGCAAGAAAAGAGACAGAAACAGAAGGTGGGAAGGCTCTAGCAGGCAATAGCTCAAAGAGGCTGAGCTCTGCCTGCCAGTCAGTTTTATGAGCTCTCATGACAACAGCAACAACAGCTTGCAAAGACATCCCATTTACAAGAAATAGCCTCCCTTAAACAGACACAAGCATAACCCTGACAGCGTGAACTTCATTGATTAAATTCCAATGATAAGAATTCTTTAATCTCTGGTACTGTGCAGATACGGAAGTCAAAGGTTGTCATGCTCTCGTATACAGCAATATCAGAGAACATATAAATAACTAAGATGGTTAAAACCTCAAGGAGTACATAATACTGTCTATAAACCCAACTGCACTTCTCCTCTGTTTTTAGGCTGAAACCAGTACAAAAACAGTCTACAGCATGGGCAAATATATCAGAGGTCGTTTTATCCCTAGCTCCTTGGTGAGCTGCTGAGCACTATGGGATGCTATGCCAAGTGGTAGTTAGGGAGGTCTGCAGCATTCAGGCAAGTTAATTACAGAGATGGAGGACAGCAGGATGCCAAGTGGGAGGAAGGCTTCCCTCCAGAAATGGACTGTCAGCAGAATCAGGAGGGGATGTAATCAGTCATAGCTTGCTTTTACCAACCAGGAATAATCACAGATGTGGCATTCAGCTTGCTGAGTATTTTCTAGCATGTGATTTAATCAGATTTTTGGTCCATGCATGGAACTTTTTTCAGACCTTCTCATATATAGACACGTGGTGCTTCGTTCTTTTAGTAGGCACAAGTTGTTCAGTTCACTTAAGAGTTTTTATTGTTCTAATAAAATGCTGACATGTATTTTTGGTCATTCACTGATTTAGGAAACAGTGATCTTACAGACATGGTGGCAGATACCTGCCAATCCTGACTGTATCAACATGCACCTTTCTTTGAAGAAAATGTAGCTGGCGTGGTACCAGCAATGGTGGGAATAGCTAGAAGTATTTCTGCTGCTGGCACCTACTTTCACCGAGTCGAGTGAAATACTAATTTCTCATGCTGAGAGGGGTTATCAGAAATTGGAAAGGTGGTGGGAGTTTATTTCCAGGTGAGCAGTAAATATTCCTAGTATGAACAATAAAACTGGAATCTGACTGTGCCCTGCCTCTAACAAGCTCATAGCAGTGTAGCAAAGCAAGGAGACAGACATAGGCTTAATATAAGCAGCTTACGTTAGTCTCAAGGACAAAGAACACGTGCTGACACACCACTTACATTGCAGACACCTCTGCATCTGGGCATGGCAACAAGCTTGGGAGATGTGTCACACAGAGCAGGCAGTGCACGCGGCGTTGGATCGCGGCAGGGGCACAGACGCCGGGCTCGACTTTTCCCCACGATCTCAGACCAGCTGTGTGGGGAAAAGCACCGAGCTCCCCGACCCGGGNCAGCGGCCTCGGCTGTGCCTGTCCGCGCTGTCGGGTCCTGCCTCGCCGCCCTTTCCCTCTCCCTCTCTTTCCTCCTTCTCTCCCTTCCGCCCCGGCGCACTCCCCGCGGAGCTGGAGAGGTGCTTGAAGCCGTCCCCGCAGGAGCTGGTGCGGGGCTCGTGCTCCCGCAGCTGCGGCGCTCCGCCCGTGTCGGGCCGGTGCGAGCGCTCGCCCGCCGTGGCTGCGGGGCTCCCGCCGGTGCCGCTCAGCCCGTCCCGTGCCCGTGGCCTGGAGATTGCTGCTGCCCCGGGATTTGTGGGGTTTTGTCCCGCTCCTCTCTGTACAGGTGTTACCGCGGTGTTCCAGGAGAAACTTGGAGAGCTTTGTAGGTGATGTGTACGCTCGTGCCTCTGGAATATTCCTGCTGCCAGTGGGATAAGTGCTTTTCTGTTTGTTCGTGTTTCTACTTGCTCTTCCCCGCCATCCCATATGAGACCGTTGGGTGAAAGATGACACACATGTCGAGTGCTAACATAAAATACGATAGTAGGATAATAAAATACGTGTTGATGCAATGATAGTTTGTGTGAGAATTTACTTTAGGCAGTGTAACATCGCTTGAGGCTTTGCTTCAAACCAATGTAATATAATAACAAATTTAAAGTGATTGGCAGATCTACTATTGGGATGTGATCACCTCAGGTTTTGCCACTTCCTGCATGCTCTGTTTTCATTTAGAAATGGAGAAAATAAAAACAGAAGCTGAAATTAAAAAAAATTAAGCCTTGTAACTCATGTTGAGACACTGAAAAGCTTGAGGAGGTAAAGCTTTACCCTCTTTGTCTGAAAGATCTCAGGGAAGAGGATGAGTCTTCTAAGCTTCTCTTTTACTGTTTCAAATACTTCATCCTAGTTCTGTGTTAGTATCCTTCTTCACACAGGGTGGTGCAGGGACGGGAATTTCTTCTTAGATCCTTTTCCATTTGGACCTTTTGCTTAAGAATTCAGTGAAAATACTTTTTCCTCCACCCCTTGTTGACTAAGAGTCTGCTACCAATGTAACAAAAATAATTATGTAGTTGTTATTTATGAGGATGTGGAACAGAAGGCTGTTAGTAATGTATAGATTCTGTGGACCGTGATGATTACAAGGCAAGGTCTGAGTGCTTATTATGTAGAATATCTGTGTGAGGATAATGTATTGAGAAGGTATGGATTCTAATGTTCTCTCCCTTTTTGGAATAATTTATCAACTAGATAACTAGTCTCAGTTGATGGACCAAAGCATTATTGAGCCATTTAAGAACTTGCTACTCTGCTGTGTCAATTAGTGTCATGTAAACAGTACTATCTGTTCGTGCTTATATGTAAACATGTGATGAATGTCACAGTAAATCAAGCTTGTATCTTAAGTTACAACACAAAGCTGCCAATTGCTCATTGGTTTCTATTCAGCTCTAAAGTTAGACTTGCATAGTTGGGCTGCACACAGGTAATCTTGGAAATGGAGCTCAGTGTTTTGTGTCAAATGTACAGCCAGTGTTTGTTTTTGTTCATTGGAGATGAAAATAGCTGTTGAATTCTTTGTATTTCAGCTCAGCTGCACTAAGCATTGTTTTACTTGCTTTCAAACTTTAGCCAGTGTATAAATGGGTTTGACATTCTAATCTGACCGTGCTCCTTGTATGTTTAAGCATACAAACTAGAAGTTGTCTTGGTTCATTTACTGTGCCATTGTTGTAATTGTTGCCATTTGAAAAATCCTTACCTCTTACTTTAGTAAGTAAATTCTCTACATATGTCCAGATTCCCTTGCTGAGTCATAGATACAGTGGTGGTGTAGTGCTTATAGCTGGCATGGACTGATTTGCAAAGACTCATACATGAAGGAATAGAATTACTTTTATAAGCTCTCCTGGAAGACGTGCATGGATTTGTCATAGGGATTTAATTTTTTTTTTCCCCTCTTAGTTTTCAAGCTTGTCTGAGAAGCTCCAAACTTTGTGTTGTGAAGCTATGTTGCTCACTGTTAAATTAGAGTAGAATGTGCTGCCTTTGCAGCCAGCTTTTTAAATTTAATTCAGTGAAACTGCCAGAGCTTGATGAATTAACAGCAAAATATTGAGTCTTCATTTTGTAAGCGGCCTTTCAAGTTGCTGTGTACATGGTGTCAGGTTTACAGATTAGTTGTCGCTGATGACAATTAATCTCAAGGTTTGTTGGGGATGAATTTTAGGCTGGGACAGTGTCTTCTTCTGTCCTGTTAATAAGCTGCATTGGTGGTGTGGTGTCTTAGGGTCTTGCACATGGCCATAGGAGGAGGTGGGACACTAACCCTGCTTGCTCCTCTGCCACCCTGATGCTTGTTTGCTCTTGATATATCAGACCACATGCAAGAAAAGGAGAGTTTTTTCTGATGTCTTGGGTACACTGTGGTGACCGAGGTACCACAGTTGTGGCTGGCTACTTTTCAGAGGCAAACAGTAAGATGAATGAAAACATCCTATGGACATATTGATGGACTGTGTATAGTTCACATTAATCAATAAACGGATCTGTAGGGAAACTGTGAGATTGCACTTAAGAAGAAATAACTGTATTCCTAATGAGACTGATGAGAATCTGCTCTTACAGCAAATCTTGATAGAGAACTGCAAGTTCTAGTATTAACTCTAAATTTCTTTTTGTTTGTTTGCTTTTTCTTAACATATTTAGATGGCTTTTGATTTCTGTTGCCAGATCAATGGCTTTTCCAATTTTTTAACACTAGTCTTGGAAACCTGATGCACAACTTTATTGTACATGCAGTGGGGACCAGGAATCCTAGTTCAGGTATGTTAGGTGAGTTTCCAGTGAGTCATCTAGCTATTGTTTTGTTTAATTTCCCAGGTTCTTTGAAAGATAAGTCTTGTCAGTATCCTTAAATCTTTGAATAGAAGCTATTGTGGATTTTTAGAATGCTCTTTCCTATGTTAGCTTACTAGTATGCCTGAGCTATAAGAAGGAACTGCAGATGCCACATTTAATTCTAGTCTTGCATTTTACACCCATCCAGTCTGTCCTGCATATCTCCCAAGAAGGATCCTTTGTAATGATGCTTTCTATGTAATGAATGGACACTAGGAGATTGAAAATGTTATTATAATATGATTATTATATTTTGGTTTATTTCAATTATTAAACTGTACTTATCTCAACCCATGAGTTTTACTGCATTGTTTTTCCTCTGCTTTCTGTTCTGTTCCCTATCCCACTGGCAAGGGGAACCCACAATAATAAGGATGCCTATTCTTGATAGATGCTTAGTGACAAAATTGGTTTAAACACTTTCAGTCCACTGCTGCTTTTCCTTACTTCCTGCACTGTCCCCTCAGCTGTGTTGGTAGGCCTGTTTACATGGCTTCACTCTGAAACATTCAGGAAATTATCTGTATGAAAAATAAACCACTAAAGCACAAAATAACTTCATGTCAGATCCTTCATCTGGGTCATCACATTGCTGTGGAAAGTCTGTTTGTACAGTGTAGAGGTGAGGCCAGGGAGGTGAAGGGGATCAGGGTGGAACTGTGTTGCCTGATGTCCTGGATTCAAGTACATACCTAACTATATACTTAGTTAATTTACATCTGATTTGTTTGCTCCATTGTGTGCAGGTGTTGTGCAAGCTTACACCAAACACTACTGAATATGAACTTTAACTACTGGTGGCCTTGCAGACATGTCCAGCCTGTTGGGGATATTCTGTCATCAGTGGGTTTAAACTGGTTATTTAGATGTTCGAGTGCTAAAGCATGCAAGAAAAAAATTAGCAGCAGTCAAAGCTGGTTAAGACAAAGCTTTCAGTTCTGAGTGTGGAGGTATAGTATTTTGGACAACATCTTAAATCAGTTTTATGTTTCAGAAGTATCTTCTAAGTCTTACTTCTAAGTCTTAATTTGTTTTTCAAACTTGGCATTCAAGCGTGAGCTGTTGCCTGTATAACTGACTGATAATTTTCTAAATCCTGTTTGATCTTTGTCCTCAAATTTTGTCCCAGTTCAGTGGTCACTTATACTGTATCTTTTTTATGGCATTCAAACGTCATTGTATGTTCAGTTCTTCCTGTATTAAAAAGACTGGACTTTTCGTATTCATCTTGGCTTTTCTGTGTTATCATACCCTGTTTCCAACCCACTGTAGTGAATAGTATAGGGTAGAATTTAATTTTTTAAAATCTCTTTTAGAGAATATCTTTCTAGCTCTGCAGTTATTGTGATTCCCCATATTGTTAAAGAGGCTTTTTATTTCTACTCTCTCCTCTTTCTTACAGGACCATTTCATTATGGTAACTTGTAGCTTTTAAGATTAATCTGTTTTTCTTCATCACTTCTGGTCTTTGACGTTATCTAGTGGGAAGTGCTTTGGAGAGAGATCAAGCTAGTTAATGATATGCAAGATTCCTTTAATTTGGAAACCTTGTCCAAGATCTGTTAAAACCTAGTTTCAGGATAACTATCAGGACATTTTACCATTCTGCTGATGGTAACAATGGCTAAACTCAAAGGAGTTGATGTAAACAGTAATGTAATAAGTGACTGCTGCTTGGTTCTTTAGTTGGGCTTATTATTTTCTGACCCAGAACTTGCAGAAGCTCTGTGGGATCAGTAGAGCTGCAAAATATATCTCTGTGTGCTTGCCTGTGTATTTTAAACTGCAGCTTGGGTGAGAGAAGATTGTTCTCATAGTCTGCCCCTGAGATTTTAATCAAGGTTTCGTATACAAAGAGCAGGAATACCAGTGTCTTGTGAAGGCATCCAACCCGAGTAAAACTTCATACTTATTTATATGAAAATTGAAGTATTTTTTGAGTGACCAAGTAGATCACGTTGCATTTGTGAGAAATGGAAGTGTTGCTTTGCTTATCATCTGCTACTCCAGATCTCTGTACTGCAATGAAGAATATAAAACACTTCTGTAAATGGGTAGGTTATTTTAAGTGCTTTAAAAATAATCAGTATGAGTGACAAAAGTTCCTTTTCATGCTTTTTTTCTCCTGACCCCAATATTGTAAATGCTGCTTGAGAGCTAATTAAAAGCATTCTAACATAACAAAGACAATCAGAATGCAACAAGACAGAATTTTGTGGACTGGTGCTCCCTTATTTTTTGATCTCTTTTGATCTTCTGCTTTAGCTTTTTTCAAGTGGTGGTTTGTGATGTGAAGGTGGGGGAGAAGTGGTTCGTTGACTGTTAGAACTGGGTTTGCTGTGGATTTGGTGATTGTTTTACTTAGTCTAGGAAGAGATCTTATTTAAAGCCTTCCTGCTGCTGTGATAATTATACTGCTTATCCACTTAAATTCTGCAGTGTATAAGATGAGGTTGTGCTGAAGTTCTTTTTACATGTGGGGGCATTTAGAGGTTTTTCTCATGTACCCAGATGTATGTCTTAAAATACATAAATGGCTAACAACCTCTGAAGCTGCTTGTGATACTTAACTGAATGACCAGAAGATTTCATCTTGAACAAGGAAGGAGTGTAGGCATATACACAGTGGAATTTTGTATTGCCTATTAAAAAAACCATTGACGAATCCCAGACTAACGAAGCATGTGAATATATTAAAGGCTGATGTCTTGTACCTTGGTTCATCCTGTACTGGACATCTCAATTTCAGACATCTTGGCAGATGAAATGAAATGCATATAAAATGTCTAGAATGCAGGTAGAGAAGATAATGTTAATAGATTCATGGATTTCTTTACAGTCATTCTAGTAGTGACTGCTGCTCTCTGGAATACATCAGGTTGCTTATACTGTCATTTAAGTTGAAAATACCTTTTCCAGTCTATAATGAGGTACTTCTAGGAAGTCTTTGAAATTGTTTTTTTTTATTCTACTGCAGAGACAAGCAAGCTATAAGAATGTTGAGTTGACAAAATGCACACTAGAGATGGGAAGCTTTGTGTTACTTAGTGTAGTGATGGCCTTGGTATTGAAGGAGGAATAATCTAGGCTGTGTCAGTACTGAGAGGCAGCAGTTGTTACTGGTGAGCTGGATGTAAGCGCCATAATTTCTACAGAGGAATGTATATGACAGCATGAGGAGCTACTCAGTGTCCTTTTGAGCCCCCCCACACTCCCAGTGTATCAAGTATCTCCATCTTCTCTGCAGTTTATTTTTATGAGTGATTAGCTTATCTAAATTTTGGATAAGAATGTATGTTTACTGCTTTAAATTCTCAAATCCCAACTTGGCCGACTGTTTTGGTTTTTGGAGGGTTTTTTTGTATAGCCAAAGATAATATTTGAGAGAATAATTTGATGTATCCTTTTTTAAAAATACATTAAAAGGTACTTTATTTAGGTAAAAAAGTACCTTCTACTTCTTATTTGGTCCTCAAAATCTCTGTATGGTTTAGTCCTCCATTAAGCACTCCTGGAAATGTGTATTTGGACTTGAAATGCCAAAATACCCTTCTAACATACAGTATAAGGCCTATCTAATTGTATTTTGTAGTTCAAGGCATGGATCTGAAGACCTGGTAACCTCTGGTAAAGTGACTCTCATATGTATTTCTGCACTGCATCAAAGCTGCTTGTCTTTAACTGCATTTGACTACAGTCTTTGATGTTATAACCGGGGCAATTACTACTTGAAGTTGGTTTTAAAACTTAAATTACATGTCTTCTGAAAATGATGTTAATCAGAAGTACAATCTTATTACAAACTTTCTAAAATATCTGTTCATACTACTCAGGGCTTTTCCACTGCAAGTAAAATAAAATTTGTCGTGTCTTGTTCTAAGTTTCTCAAGACATTTGAATTTCTCTGCTGAGAACATCTGAGGTAGTTTTGTTACTGCATAATTTCTCAGTTAATTATTGGCTCAAAGTTTCCCCTTTGGATTAACAGACTTGTGCCGATCTAGGCATTTCCCCAGCACTACCTTGGGCATCTACTGTCCTTTCTCCTCATTCCCTTCTTCCCTCATTCTGTTTTTAGCTACCAACTTATTTTTGCTGGAGAATTGGAATTGGAGAATTAAATTGGAAAATGCCACATTTTGTGACTGAGTGTTAGCTGCATCAAAGCTCAGTTGTATTAGGCACTAGCAATCTTCAACAGTAATGAGGGTGCTTTTATTTAAATATCATGTGGATCTGGAGTTTCATCCTTGTTTTATGTTTGGAAGGAAAGGGAACTTGCCCTTTTTTCACATATACAAGATTAATATGTTTCATTATTGAAATGAACCTTTTATTTTTGTTAATCTGAAAAGTGATCCAGCTAAAAACTGTTGTGTTCATTGAACATGAATGGAGAGTTGAGTGGGAATGATCATCTAGGTAGAGAGGGAAGTGAGGGGTTTTTTGTTTGTTTGTTTTTTTGGTTTTTTTTGGTGGCAGTGTTGTCTTTTTTTCTGTATATTAATGAACTTTTCAAGTCAGGGAAGACTCAAAGGAGATTTGAGAAGTAGAGCACAGGTTGGCAAAGTTTCTGCATTTTGCCCTTTCTTTGAATGTGAAGGAATTGTGGTATCAAGGGCAGTTGTGCATGAGAGAGAAAGATGAACAAATATGGTCTAAAATTACATTAGGAGCAATGGGTTTCTTTAATGGAGTAACACCTGTAATTAGTGTAATGCAACAGACTTTTGCTTTTCTCCTAAAAGTTTTGTTTGATTTCTTTGAAAAATCTTTTTTTTTTTTAATATTCTGGGACATCTGAAAAGCTTCAAATTTTGTGGGGAGAGAAGGAAGAGTTAAGGCATGTCAACAGTCTGCTCAAAGGGCAGATTTGCCTTAGCAAATAGTTAAACAAAAAACTACCCCATAAGCTTTTCTAACTCTGCAGCCTTTAAAAGTCTGTGTTCATGAGTTATGTGTAGATGTTGCTGAATTAATGAAATTAAATGTGTACCTGATTGGTGGCTCTGTTTTCAGAAACAACGTTATGTCAACATTTGCGATGCTCTTTTGACTATTCTGTGAAACTTGCATATTCATGTTACAGAACAAAAAAATGCTTTGGAAGTGCAGAGAGAGCTTGTTGCAGGAAATGTGGAAGACATAACTTCCTTTTCTTGCCAAGGGGAAAATGTAAACAAAGCTCCAACTTAATTGTAGGCTAAGTACTAGTCTGGTTTTCTAACTAAGCCTTTCCTTCCTTAACTGATTTCTTTTATCATTGAGAAAGTATATTTTCTGAAATGAATTCCTGTAGTTTTGGGCAGGCATTTAGTTCTTGCTACACTTTTATGGAATCTAAATGTAGGTATTAATGAAGATAACTACTGAAACTGAAGTTACTGGTGTAAGTTTTGAGGGGAAATATTGCAGTAGTTTTGAGGGGAAATATTGCAGTATTTTGCCGCTATCTTCAAAATGGCTGAAATCTTTGAAGTATACAGCATAGAAAGATTTCTTGGCATCAGGTGTTATGATATAAATGTTAGTTGGTGGTATCAGTGTGGCTCTTAAAATTTTCTGCTGAAGTTAATGAATTTAAATTAACCATGCAGAAGAGTCCACCCAAAGGGGACATCTTTCAAATGTGTAAGTTTTTAAGTAACTGTTAAAATCTTAGTATATACATATATAATTGATTTATAAGAACAGGAATAAGATCATTGTGTTAGTTATGGGGGGGTTGTCTTAAAAACCTCTAAATACAAGGAAAATGTTCTGTGGGTTTGACCAGGAATTTCACCCTTGCTGAGAGAGGCAGCTATGCATAACCAGTTTACACGATCACAAATAAGTCAACTGTTGTATAAATATAAAATCAATTTACAAATTGATTTTGTATTGCTTCCTGCAGCAGTTAGCAGAATAGACTTGGGAGTGACTGTGGATATTAGGAGGCAAGGGGAAGATGTGAGTGTCAACACTGTTGCCAGGCCAGAGTGACTTGAAGAGAGAACAGAAAGCATGACTACAAGGGTATAGTTTTGTGGAGTTGTGAGGCAGTCTAATAGGAATAGTCTGCTCTCTTCATATTGAGAGCTGTGAGATCCTGTTCCAGTTTTAGCTGCCTGTCAGACAAACGTGCTGGAGCTCCCTCTTCCTGTCTGTTATCTCCCACTCTCTCCAGCAGTGGGGTGATGGATCAGCCATTTGAAATGACTTGGTTTGTGATCATATAATCTCTGTATGCAGTATGAGGGGAAGCAAGAAAACCCCTTGGCAGGATGGATTGTGAGGGAAAAGTACAGTTCCCTGTTAGTTTGACTTTAGTGGTGGTATCAGATCACCGTGACGTACCTGTGAAGAGCTGACAGGCAGTGAGTCCTGCATACACAGTTAGCTTCTCCCTGTCAGAGGACAAGTTCACTACATTGAGGGGAATATATTAAAATTCACATAGGCTTGGCTTTATATTTTTTTCCTAAATGAGTAATACCTAGATGCATATATTCTGGCACTGCAAATTTAAAATTGTCCAAGCATTGAAAAAAGCAATAGCTCCCATGGACCTCTCTAGTAGTGATGGCTGCTATATGAAGTGTTGTTAACTGAGGAGGGAGGAAACTGCACAGATACAGAGGAAAATAAGTGCAGGCCAAAGAAGCAGCAATCAGCCATCTGGATACAGGGAGCACTGTCATGGTGAATCCTAGCAGTAGCTGCTGCTGTCTAATTTGCTTTTTTCTGCTAGGACTGCCCTTGCTTTGCAGGTGATTTTTCCTACTGTTAATTTTTTAGGTGATGGAGAAGAAAAAGCGTATTGCAAAAGTGGTATTAAAGCTGCCCACGTAAAGTTAGATGTTTTCATTGACAGTGGTAGTTGGCTGAATGAAGATTGAGGCAGTGCTGTACTTGGGCAACAGCTGGAGCAGCCGCACCAAAGGATCAACTGAAAACAAACACGGTCCAGTCAGGACTTGCATGGCTTTCCAAATGTCTGCTACAATGAAGAGGTACAGCTCTGCTGCAGGAATAGGTGCATGGGGCCTGGGAATGTTTATTTTTTGGAGACTGTGTCTACTGAGTATTTGTCAAATTGAAGGTTGTGTATGATTGTGGAGAGCAAACTAACCTTTTCTTGCTGTTCTTCCTTCTCTGGCGTCATCTGGGTTCCTTGAGCCATTTGGTAAACTGGTACAGGGAGCTAACTACACTGGGGAGAAAAAAATCTCACAGAAGAGAAAACCTGTGTTTAGTTGCTGACACGATGGAGGAGCTTTGGGGAGATGCTGCTGGTAGGTGTGGTGAGCACTGGCACTGAGGAAATGTGCGTGGAACCAGTGTTGGTGAACCAACTTAGGTTTGTATACACCAAATAATGCATTTTGAATCCAGATTGCAACTGTGGTTTTGTTGTATGCAAGACTTGTCGTGACTTGTGGCTTACTGTTGAAAGTATTCAAACTGTAGCTGTAATGAGTCAATTTTATGGCTGTGACTTAATGCTTTCTTCAATGAGGAAAATCAGTGTTTCTTTAATAAAATTCCTGATGTCTCATGAAATGACTGAACTAGATTGCCTTTTGAGTTCTTTACCACACCTTTTCATGTTCCCTCTTCCATTTTTTCTGTTGTATATAGATGTATCCATTGGTATTAAATGTGTAAGAAATGATGCCAGCAGCCAGTACTTCAAACTTGTTTTATCAAAGAGAAAAGGCTGAATGGGTGAAATTGCTGTTGTGTGATGACAAAAGGACCCACAGAGAGGATGGTGTACAGAAGAAAAGGAATGGTGGCATATTAAGGCCTAAAGTGTAGAGAAAATTGTTTTGGATATACAGCAATGTTGATAATAGCAGTTTTTAGCCACAGGCAGGGGTTTCAGTGGAAATAGATGAGCTGTGTATTGTTACCAGGCATCTTGGAGGCTTAAGTATAAAGGAAGAGTATTGTATAGAAACACTGTAGTCATGAGGAATGATGTTCCAAGCAACAGAAATACCTCAAGATGTTATTACTGATACAACGACTGGCTGGCAGGATGAAGAGTTGATTGCAGCCAAGTAAGATAAAAGTAATTTTTCATCTGATCTATTAAAAGAGGCCACCTATATAGGAAGGCTGATCAATATGTGGGTCAAAGACTTCTTAGTCTGCTTAGATGTTGGAGCTATTGTTGTGAAACCCCAAGCAGTGTCATCACCAGAGATGACTCAGACTGTGGAAGTTAGTAAGGGAACTGAAGCTGAGTGATCAAAAGGTTGCTTTTTTGAAGGTGGGTTGAAAATAGTAAGTAATAAGATAGGATGAGTGCTGCTTGCCTACTTAGGTAGGTACAGAGCACAGTGTCTGGGGTTGTCCCATTAGTTACTCTAATGCACTCTCAGAGGCAGCATGTTCTGAGAGGAAGTGTGAATGACAAGCACTGTTGTGTACAGGAAGCTCCCACATCCTCATTCAGAGTAAATGACTTTCTGTGAAATAATTGGGCCTGGATAAAAAGGGAAAATAACTGCAGTACAAGGAAAACTGTAGGGTATATGGATCTTCCATATGATTGGGGTTTGAGCCAAGATTTTCCCATCTTTAGTAGATTTGTTAATTGAAAACAAGATTTTGTGTTGTGGTTGGGTCACAGCTTGAGCAAGAGGAGGAATTCCCTTTCTTAATGAGACAGGGATCTTTGGGGGACACTCTCAGACTAAATAGAATGAAATTCCATGGGGGTAGAAAACTATGGAGATGAAAGACTGCTTGCCCCGTTCCAGAAGAAGCAGCAATCCTGTTGACAGATAAAGGGTACAGGGATAAGAAGCCCATGAAATAGACTCTTTAAAGGTGGTAGAGCTTCATGTGGAAGGTTATTCTGCTCCACTTCTGCCTTTTCCAGGGGGGGAAAAGGAACAGGTGACCATGGATATTGCTGCAATAATGGACAGTCTGGAGACACACTGAGGAGGACAGTGGTCTTACCAGACTAGTATTTGACCTCAGTATCCAAGGCTGAATGTAGCTGAAATCTCCATGAGTTAGGTAGCTGCCTGACAAGACAAAGTGTTGGCCTGAATTTTGATGGAAAGAAAAAAAGTAGACTACTTAAAAAAAAAAAGGCTGTTCCTTTTTCTGAGGTACTTTTCATGTCATTTGGAAGTTCCTTTTTCTGTCTTAACCAACTGATGTGTTCATATATGTAAACCAAAGAATATTTGCCGTTCTTAAAAAAAAAATCATGTGGGTAATTTTTGCTCAGAAGAGGCCTTTTGAAACACATTTAGACTCCTCAAAATTTATCACAGTATGTCAGACTATGCTGCAATTATCCTAGACTGGCTAAAATTAGTTATCCTCATTTTCCTGTAAATGCATATGTTCATACCTAATTACTCTGTTTAGTGATATTAATAAAGATTAGGTGGATAGGATTTTTCTGATTTTCTTATAAAGTAGATTTAATGATGTTTTTATCTAAATCAGATAATGTTCCTTTCAAGTTAACTTGTGAAAAAATGGAGTCATTGAAGAATACACGCTGTCATTTCACTTCAAGAGAGTCGTAGAGGGCCATAAATGAGCCCTTGCTCATTTGGCTGAAAGAAGTGTTTTGAATTCATCTTCACGAACATTAGTTAAGTCTTTTTTATGAATGTTATCAATCAGAATAGGCTTTTGGTAAATTAGTGTGGTTTTGCAACCAACTGTTTTGCAACTATCAGAATCACTGATGCAGAGAGATGAAAGTTTATTTGCCAGTATATGAAGACATTTAAGTTGCTTGAGAGGAACAGCCTATTCCATGCAGGATTGTATTGCTGTAATTCAGTTAGTTTCTGTGTGCTTTATGTGTTTGAATTTTTTAGCTGCTGGAATTTTTTGTGTTTAGAGGAATATAAATATGTTGATGTCCCCTGCCTCCACACTGCTGTTAGTGATTTGACCTGTCAGTCCATGTTGATGACATTATTTATTTACTTCTGCGATGTGACATGTTCATATCATACTTGAAATCGCTTTGCTGATCGTCACAAATACTACTTTGAGCGCTGCTTGCCAAGACAGCATTTGAAAAGAGATTTTTTTCCTTGTAAGTTCTGTGGGTTTTTTTCAACTGTTGAAATGCTGCTCAGTGTTTTCAATTTCTGAAGTGTGCGTATCTTCAAGACTACACACCTTTGTGCTCTGTTTGACCATAGTTCTTTTAACTTTCACTCTGATTCCTCAGAGAAAATGTTGAAAATCAGTACAGGTTGTTTGTTGGTCAGTTTTCCCCACTAAAACTCAGTCCAGTGGTTCTCAACAAATCTAGAAATAAAAAGCTAGCACTGTTGTGGTGTTTTCATCACCTCTATTTTGAAAGAACATCTTGATGGAGAGGCCTACTACTTCATGGAAGAGAAAATGCTGTAAATTTCATGCTAAACTATAAGAAAGTATTCTTTGTGATAGCTGGAACACATGATTCTCAGCAAAGACTGAGTAATGCAGTCACTTTCGTAATCTGGTTATATCTGCTTTTTCTTGCCCTCTTGAGCTGGTAACTGCTGAAGTGGCTTAAGTTCTGGTGCTTTTCCTTGTTGGATTTTTCCTTCTTTCCAATGCAGTGAATAATGGAAGAGCACAGATTCATTAGCCCATGTCGTAAAGAACGTTATCCAAAGCACAACTTTTCAGCTGTTTCAGTTGCATCTTACTACTGTATCATCCAGTTGATTGCTTGACCTGATTATAAAAAGGAGTCAAAATAGGCTTTGTGTGGATTTGCATGTGTGTCAGGCATAATCAACTGAGCCTTCAAATTTCAGTTGTTTGCCTTGAACAGAAAATTACTTGACAGTTAGACAATTTCTTTCAGGTATGCTGTCCCACATGCATTCAGTTCTTTAGCGTGTGCACTTCCCAGACTGGAGACTTTACCTCCACAAAATCTGAGAGTGTGCCAGTACCTCTGAGTGTCTCACCCATGGAAAAGGAGGAAGGTCAGGACAGGTGGCACTCAGTTCCTGTCAACTCCTCTTACTTGGAGAACCACTTTCTCCAAGGAAATTGAAGTAGATACTCCATGCACATCTGAACAAGCAGTTGGAACTCCAGCCACAAGCAACTTTGTCTTCATTTTTCGGGGCTTGTGCCTTTGGATGTGGTTGACTTGTAATTCCAGCAGTGTACTACATAACAATCAGCATGGCCAGGGCTGGCTCTAGAAACTTCTCAGTGGATGGGAATTTGCTTCTGTTCTTCTGAGCATGGGATTGTTCCTGAATCACTTTGTAATGGCTCAGGGCTCTCTACTGGTTACCAGACCACTGTCCTGCTGGAGGTTCAGGATGTTCAGGCAAGCTGGTGGGATGTACTTTGGGCATGATAGCAATGGTCCATTCTCACAAGTTCTTTCTGTTTTAGTTGATCTACCTAACTTCTTTTATTGGCCTACCTAACTTCTATGGAAATAAGTTTAACCTTGCTGAAATTTAGTTGATGTGTTTCCTTACTAGGGTTGATGCTATTTATTGCTGCATCTTGTTGTCTCATCTTGCAGTAAAGTTGTGCTTGTTACTTGAAATGAGCTGTTGGGGCAAAATAGCATAGCATTTTTGGTCTGGATAAAAATCTAAGCAAACATAAATAAGTTATTCTCATGATGCCTGGGTTGTCATTTACTCATAGTAAATTTAAAACATGTTAGGTAAAATGAAAACCTGAAATACCATGTTGGTACAGGTATGTGCATGTACTTGATGTAATTTACTACTTTGGTTTTAATATTATGCTATTGCATAATCCTATGGCAGCAACTCCAAAAGAAATACAAAGGTCTTAAAATTTTAAGGGGGAAAAATCAAATGGTTGTAAAACCTGTTGTCGTACTCTCGACTTTGCCCTTTATATTAATTGGATCCCAGTGATTTACAGGAAATTTTATGAAACATTTGTATTGAGTGATGATATAAACAAAGTGTCACTGTTACCCAAACTCCATTCTGTACTGAGACTTTTTGTTAAATCAAAATTCCTAGTCCAGGAATACCTGGCTGTCAGGCCAGATACCTCAGATGCATGTCATCTAGCTTCTTAGGATTTTAGGTTCAGTATGACAAATATTGAGAAGACTGAGAAACTTATTTCAGGCTGAGACCTTTAAGCAGACTTGTGCTTATTTTAAATTTTGTTCTGAGTATCAGTATAATCTGAAAGTCACTTTTGTGCTATTTTGTAGCATTTGGAGTGGTAATTTTGGTTTCTATTAACTTCCTCATTTTGCATAACACACTCCATATACTTTTTCTGCAGGGCAGGCTTTTTTAAACAAGCTTTGACATAGTTTAACTCTTTTCCTGTGTATCTTTGTATGTTCATAACACATCTGTACATGCGTCACTGCTCTCAACAACTGTTTCAGTTGGTCAGCAGATGTTGAATTTAGTTTCATTGTGCTAATGCTTACGGGGATGCATGCGGCCTTTTAATAAAAAGTAAAGAAAAAGCTCACCTGATGGTGGTTTTTAAAACAAAATTCCATGGGTGTATTCTGAGGTTAAAATGCAATTTAAAAATTCTTCAAATAAGCTGAAATAAGGGAACTTTTGGTATGCAGGATAACTTCTGCAAGAAAAGACTAAATCTATCTCTCCTTTTGCAGCTAAAGATCTAGTTGTTTGTGGTTTGGAGTTTTTCCTTCATTTTTATGTTCCTCTCCTTTTACAAGTGCCTTTCACTGTGGAGAAGCTACATTCTTGACTTGGCATTTTTGTAGTAGCTGAGTTGTATTGACTAGGCTCAGTTAGTGATATGCTACACTAACTGCTGTTCAGGTAGGCTGTGTTTAGTACAGAGGCTAAAATGGACAATAGCAAAACAAACCAAACAAAAAAAAGGCATCTAAATCCGTGAGTAGTTCAAGTACACTTTGCTGTCAAAAGATGCAGTAGTGCAAGTATTCATGTGATGCCATAACAAATTGGGTAACCAATACTGTTTCAACTTCTTGTTTAGGTTGGCTCTAATGTGGGTCAGTTTATCTGGTTTACAAAATACTTGGGACAGAACCAACAGGGTAGGAAAAGTGGTTATGAGAATGAAGAGATGAGGGCAGGGCTTCCTCCAGGACAGAGTTCATCACTAGTGCTAGCTAAATTTTTTGGGAAATGCAACATGAGTTATATAATATCTTGTAAAATTTAGTGCTGTATTAAAAAATAAATGTACTTTCAGTTGATACATGAGGTTAAGGACAGTACTGGAACTAAAGCTATGATGGGTTTTGAGCCATGGGGCCCAGTACACTCTATGAACTACAAAACGTTTGAATTCAAGATGCAAAATACTCTTAAGAAATCAGCCTGCACACACATGACTTAGCAGTGCATGGAGGTTATGTATTCTAAGTTTAGTGAGTGAATTTGTTCTGCACAATACTCACTTGGGCCTAATGTGTAACAATGTTATTCTGGTAAGCCTCCAAATAAAATAATTTTATCTACTGTGTATTTTAGGAATCTTTTATGGCGTTCCTTTTCGAGTTTATTTAAATCCTGATTTGCAAATTCAAGCATTGGCTGCTAATGGTATTGAACAGTTGTATATATTCCTTGATTGTGTTCCTTCCATCTTTTGGCATGTATTTATTGCCAAGTGGAAGGAGGTGGAAGGTATTAACTTCAAACCTGGGACTTGGTTCTGAATACTGAGTGCTTACTTATGAAAAAAAAGAAAAGCCCAACACTTCTTTTTTCTTCTCTCTTTTACCTTCCTCCTGGGCTCTTTCCTGTGTCAGGAAGATCTGAAAACTATTAGTAGACATCTAATAGACAAGTTACCACACCGGTGGTAGCTGAATGCAGAAAAGTGGAATAACAATGGCATTATTTCAGGACTCAAGTCCAAATGAACCAAGTCCAACTTTAGGTGAGAAAAGGGAAATTGTTATGATACCTCCTCAGGTTGCTAGCCTTTTCCTGTGAGCAAGTTAGCATTTAAACTGAAAGGTGACTTTTACCTTCACAAAATTTGTCCTGGGTGTAACTAATTCCATCTAGAAATTTATGCCACATTTAAGCAACATACTCTTGGTGCATATAGAAATCACTTGGAGTGTCACTGTTTTAATGAATTTATTTTCTAAGTGTTTTTTCTTAAGTCAGTGAAGTTTTTCAGAAATGAAGTAGAGATCCACACCATATGGATTCAGCAATCTTTGAATAGCTTATTTCTGCACAAGGGAGAAGATGAGTGCATGCAATGGCTAACACTGAACTGATCCAACAGCTTGTGTTTGCTGAGAAGATTTATTGGTATTTGCTGGTGTGATGTTGCCTGTTTTGCGTGTGCTCTGGTTCTGTCTTCATCCTGAGAATGAATCCTTCAATCCTTCTGTTCATGTAGGAGGATATTGTATGTTTGTTTCCTGATGTGCAGCAAGCTGAATCTGTGTGGAGACAAGTTCAAGATTGTATGCTGTTGAGATGACCTGGCTGGCTGGCTAGAGAGGGCACACATGGGAGCTCCCTTTGCTCATTTACAAGCCTCTAGGTTGGCTCAAGTTGGCTTGAAAGCTGCTGTGGTGGTTTTATGGGTTTTATGGTTGTCTCTCCTGCCCTAGCAGAATTCCACTAGTGCTCAGCAGACTGCAGCTGTGTGAGGCCACCCTGGGGTATGCACAGCCAGAGCAGCAATTCTGCCTGATAGCCAAGTCTGTAAAGCCAGGTTTTCAAACCCTTCCCTAGTCTTCCTCCTCATGTACCTAGCCCTCAAATTCTGGAGCATTTGTTCCCCTCACCTCTGTGCCTACAGCAATTTGCAGCATTTTTCTTCCTGGCCTGTCTCTCATTTTCTGCTCCCAGGATCTGCACTTTGAAATGTGCACTTGCATGTCACTTTCTTGGCCAATTTAATATGCCAGAGACTACCAAGAAAGGAAAAAAATTCAGAAGCATATAGCAAATCTATATGTGTTCACAATATTCAAGGGAATCTAAAAGATTCTTAGCATAGACTTTACCTTTGTATTATTCTTGATGTTTGTGTTTTGGAAGGGGCACAAGTGTTCAGTTGACAGCGGTTCTTCATGTGGTAACTTTCATTTTTCAGTATTAATATTTTAACACTGCTAATATTGGAATAAATGAGAATGTCTTTGTTGTATGTTAGCAATGAATCCTTGTTCAATTCACCTCAGAACTGATTTCTAAGATGTTTTCAAGTGCCAAGAAAAACATTTACTGAATCCTTAATTGCCTTATTTTTACTATCTTAAATGTACTTCTAGGTCTTAGCAATTCTAAATGTGAAAAGCAGTACTGAATGAGAACTATGTAAATGTAATGAATAAAAATGCAGCTGAGATAAGTCATGATGGTATAATCTCCAACAGAACTGGTTTATTTAGCTCTCTTAGTCGGTATAATTCAGTTTGGGATTTTTTAACCATGTGGGAATAGGTATAAACATGTATGAGAAGTCTTTCTTGGTATAGTCAAAAGAGAATACCTAGTCTAGACCAAGTTCTCCTTGAAAATTTCTTAGCTAAAAGTTTGATAGCCATCCTGTTCCATGTTGCAATTTATCATATGATTTGTGAATGGTTTGGAAAATTACAGGTTATTGTGGGGTAAAAAAGTATTTCTAATCTTAGTTTAATCATTCAAATAAAAGGCTATCTTGAAAGTGTTTGAGGTTTTATTTTATGAAAATCCTATGTGCTGGAAGCTGAGTTTATTTTATCTAAATCATGTAACATTTAGAGACAAATAATGAAGTCACCTTATTGGTGTTTTTGTTCTTCAGAAATGGAGGAACAGAACGCTGGACCTGGGATTGAAGATTTATAAAGGATTATGGGATTATACATTGAAGAGCCAGCAGGCGGAATGCCTGAGTGACTGAAGAAAATGGGTGCTAATGCATCTAACTACCCTCACTCGTGTTCCCCAAGGGTAGGGGGAAATTCACAGGCACAACAGACATTCATAGGTAACTCTTTTCAGTTATCCTGTCACTTGCATAAATGACTTGGTGGATTGTGTATGCACTGGATTTGATTTGCTTGCAGAAATGTTATGGAGAGCTGCTATTTTCTAGGTCACCAGTTTGAATCCATTCAAGCTCAATCGTGCATGAAATTTGGTGCTGTCCATCTGTTTGGCCTATGTATGCAATGAGTTGATCTGCCTTTTGCCAGTAAGCAGTTGCCAGATTATTTAAATAAACTAAGTGGAGTTTTTTATAATTAAACCATGCATGCTAGTTTTCCTGGTTCAAGAGCAGTTGCTTTCTGTTAATACTCATACTGTTTTCTACTCTTCCTCAGAATTCTGTCAAACTGTGTCAGAGCGTGTAAAACCCTTGATCATCAGTATTCATTGTAATATTGACATTGTGTCCAAGTGAATTACCTCCTTACTGCTAGAAGGGATAGCTCTGGTAATAAACCTATTAAAGTAACAGGCTTGAAACCTGTAAAAGTAACAAACAGGCTTCTCTTCCTTTTCCTGTTTCTGTAAAAGGGGAAGGGGGTACTTACTGTCCTAACGGTGTTATTTACAAGCCAGGACCTTGCTTAGCTGGAGACATGTGTTGAAGTGCCCTTAAGAAAGTATTTTCTCATCCTAGTTATAACTGGGGCAGGCATTACCTTTATGTGTTTTTCAGTCTAGTACAAAGAGACCTCATGGTAGATCTAAGTACTGTCACACTATAAATAATAAACAGCTATGTTATGAATCTGAAAGAAGGCAGTCTCTGAGAAGATAAATATTCCTTAAAAAAACCCCAACCCTGACAGCCTGAAGAATGATCTTAGTGGTAAATAACATCAATAGTTTATAAATGCTTTTCTCCTTTATGCTTCAGCTTGCAACACTGCATAAGTAGTTATTGATATTCAGTGTTACTTCTCTTTTTAATCACCGTTGAAAGCAGAGTGATATCCTTAGCAGAGGAAAAATTGACTCACTTTGTAAATTTTCTCTTTTTTCTCAGCTTTCATGGCATTCCTAGCTCTGAGGTCTCATTTGAGGACAGACCACAAACTGTTACATTTAAAGATGTGTGTGCTGTCACAGCATGTCAAGGAAGAACTTTTAGTCCTAACATCATGGATATTCATGCTTTAAAGTTCTCCTCGAGGGTTTATGTATTTTCAGTGTATCATAGCTAGCTAGTAAAAGATTTGCTCCAGTCTGCATATATGCTTTCTAAAATGTGGCTAAAATGCTTTTCTTACATGTCTTGGTGTTTTTTAATCTGCCCCTATATTGAGTGAAGAGAAACCCTTAGAGGCCTTGAAACAGGCAGATTTGCAGGCTGAAACACCTTTTGAGCAGATTTGAAGAGATTTCCAAAGGGTACATTACATTCCCAAGAAACTTTCTCCATGATACGTGGAAGGTTTAGTTGATGCTCTTCATTATTAAACTCAAAATAGAAACCCATTATGTAGTATGTCACAAGAAATTTACTGACCCCCATTACCGTGGGAAATTGTGGCTGAGACTCTTTTTGAGGAAAGCCTAAAAGCATGTGCTTGTCTCATCTTAGGGAAGGCAGATGAGCATTCTGGGTAAAATTCTTGCTGAAAATATCCTGATATTATGGGGTTCCATGAGTGTGCTGTCTCCATCACATGGATACATCTCTTCTTCTCGCTTCGTGGCATTTGGCTCTTTCTCATTTTGATTTTTGTTTACATGATTGGTTTTTGTAGCTGTCTCAGTAGAAAATAGGTGTATCCTAAAATTGATAGCTGAGGTTTTCATCACTTGCCAGATTAATAATGTTTTAATGTTATATCAGCTTTTTCATGTTTGGGGTTTAGGTGTCGTGGGGTTTTATTTGTTTGTTGGGGGGGGAGGGTCGTGCAGTGGGGCATCTGTATTTATTGTATTGTGGGTTTTTTTTATGTAGAAGGCATTAGATCTATTTACTGCCCTAAAGCAGAACTGGGGGATAGAGTTATAACAGCTGCATAATATGTATTAGTTGCCTTATTCCTGGAAACTGGATTTAGGCTTGTGGGTTTGTTTTAGACATGCTACTTTACCATTAAAGCACTGCACCATGTTTCATGCTAAATGTAGGATGAATGCTGAAGTTTGAGAACTGATATGGCAAAGCACAGTAGTTTCGTAGTGTGAGCTCCTATTGTTAGTTGACTTCATCCTAGTTTGCTTATAGTTTGTGAAGAGGAGATAAATCAGTAAAAATAGTGTAGTGCACTTACTGGAAAACAGTACTTTAGTTTTAGCAAAAGCTTAATTAGTCATCTTCTCGCTGTTTTGTCTGCAGCATTCAGGAGGAGGATTTCACACCATTTCCTAGGGTGGTACATCTGTTCAAGATGTTTGCTTTTCTAAACAGAGCTCTATAATTAGATATTAAAATGTGTGGGCATGCAAAGGACTAAACAGATCCCATTTTTCATTGTCAAGTTCCCAAGCAGCTCCCCTTGGCAGTCATCTGTTTCCGTAAATATTTGTCTGTCCCAAGCTGGGTATGGTCTAGGGGCATGAAATAGCAATTGCTTTTGAACAGCATTTAATAGATTGATACCTTTCAGTATAGTGCTGAGGAATATTTTTTTTTTTCCTGCTTTTAATGCTGCTACCTTATGAAGAAATACAGGCAACCCAAAAACATTCTCTTCCAGATTCTTTCTTTGAGGGATTTGGAACCACCAGCTGTTGTGAACTCAGAGAGGCTATGATGGTGCATCTCTGTTTCTTACAAAAAGCAGTTGTGTGGTGGTGCTTTTGTAGCAGTGCATTATCTGCTTGTAAGGGTTAATAGCACTGTTTGCAGTACATCCAAAGTTAAATCTTTTAAGTAGCTCAGAGTACACAAAGGTTTGAATGGCGTTTTAGTATTTTGTGGTGATTCATGTGCAAGTAATACCTCACAGCAGCCTTTAGGGAAGAAGGAAATTGAGACTTGCAGTGTCCTAGTTTTTCTTTAGTGGAATGTTAGAGAATGTTCTGCACTCAAATTTGCCATTAGAATCCAACGTACTTCAAATAGAAATGAGCTGGCACATTCTCTGGAAAGAGAATCTGTCATTATAGAGTGACCAAAGTGTAGTTATAGTTCTATTGTGAAATGTACCTCTTTAAATGAAGGGGAAATGCTACGCTTGTCTCTATCAGCAGGAGGCTGAATCTCTACTTTTCCATTGTCATTTCTAGTATAGCATGTGGAAGGAATTTTTATGGTGTATTTTGCAGCTCTTTGTTGAAGCTGTCTTGAGTTACTCCTGTTGTTTTCATTTAAATTTATATTCTTTTCACTTCTTGAAGTTTCAATATGATTAATAACATGTTGCGTGATCAAGCAAATTTTAAACTTGGATACAATGGTTAGATGTCTTTCCTCAATTAAAGAAAAGTTCCTTCTCAAAGTTTTTAGTAATAGAGGAATCATAAAACCACTGCATTGCATGATTTGTGGGAGTTTTAATTAGTTTGACATAAAAGCCACTGTGTAAGTTTACTTAGTTATTGAGGCTTAAACAATAAAACAATTTACAGAACTGTTAGATTGCTACAGCTGCCTTAGTCTCAAATACAGCTTTGAATTACTCCCGTGTCTTTCAAAGTTTGAGAAATGCTTGAAATTACATGGTAACTAAATGCCTTGTGTTTTGTCAGACCGGCCCATAACACCACTGTCAAAACAGCATCACAGTGAATCTGCCTGTTACAGGTGGAGCTGTGAGATTGCAGTGATAGAACACATTGTAAAAGGCCCTAAAAGCTCTGGTTCTAGGATAGGCTTTGGAAGATTTAAAAAAGGCAACAAGTAGTGAAGCTGCACAAGTGTACTAATAGAAACATGAAGTATTCCTGACAGAAAACAGACAAATGCTATTTCAGATGAACCTGTGATTGTTATTGATCTGTGTAGCATTTGCAAATGTTTTCTTCTCATTCTTCTTTGGTCCAGAAGTGGGAGTTTGGTTTGTGTACTTCCTTTTCTCTTTTCTTGTTGTGTCTGAGGTTCTTCACCATCTGGCTTAGAGTGAAAGCCTGTAAATAAATTACAAAATAACCCTTAAACAGAAGCATGACTCTCACATTAAAGCTATGGGTTTTTAAACTCCTTTTTTTTTTTTTTTTCCCCTAAAACACTACTTTGGTTTTCCATTACTTGTTGAAATGCAGATTCTAATTACTTTTTTCCTCACTGAATTGCTATCAGTATTAGTTCCTAATATAATTTCCCTATAAATTATTTTTGAGATGAAAAATAAATATATGTATACTTTAACTGTATAATGTGCTGTCCAAAGGAAATCTTTAATAATACAGTAAAACTTCCATTCTCCGTATTCTTTTTGATGGCGTATATGCACAAATGAGTATTTGTAGTTCTGCGGAAAGGAGCCCATTTTATGTGTTTGACTTTGGCATTACTTGATTATCGCATGACAGGATTTTTACTTTTCTTGCTAAATTATCTCTGAAAATAATCCCTGAGTGTTTTGGTACTGTGTTCTCTTTTTTTCTTGTGACTGCAACTATCTGATGCCCGGTATGCATCTATTGTTTTAGTGACACTTAATGCCAGAACAGAATTTGAAACACTTTGAAGGGGGCATTACTAGGGGATTTCACTGAGATATTAGGCTTAGAAAAAGTTAATACAATTCACTTTTAATGTTACAACTACAGTATTCTCTTCCTGCTTAGATAAGTGTACCATATGCTATAGAGTCATATCAACTGGCACTGCTTGGTTCTTAAAATTGAATATATTTTAGAAAAACCCAACCAAACAAAAAAAATTAAAAAACCAAACCAAAACACCCTGAAACCTAGCAAACTATGAACTTTGTATATGCAAATAAAAGTCTTTGTTCTTAATGGCCAGAAAAGGCTTCAGTCAGGTTTTCAGTTGTTAAATTATCTGATGTGAGGAGAAGGAAGAACTGTATAACTTGCAGGATCATTGATGGAGTATTTAGATGTTATGGACCTTCCTTTTAAAGTTAAAGAATAAATGTGTTCAATTTTCCTTTTTGCCTTTAGGGACATCATCCTACTCTCATCAAGGTTTTGGCTGTGAATCAAAGCTGTATAGCCTTGACCATGGCCACGAGAAACCTCAAGACAAGAAAAAGAAAACCTCTGGCCTTGCCACCCTCAAAAAGAAATTCATTAAGCGTCGGAAATCGAGCCGATCTGCTGACCATGCCAAGCAGATGCGTGAGCTCCTCTCAGGCTGGGATGTCAGAGATGTTAATGCGTTAGTAGAAGAATACGAAGGAACGTCAGCCTTAAAGGAACTTTATCTACAAGCTAATTTGGCAAGACCAGAAGCCAGGACGCTACAAAAAGACATGGCTGAACTTTATCAATACAAATATTGTACTGATGTAGACTTAATATTTCAAGAAACTTGTTTTCCTGTGCATCGTGCGATATTGGCGGCAAGATGTCCATTTTTTAAGACGCTGCTTTCTTCTTCACCAGAGTATGGGGCAGAAATAATAATGGATATTAACACAGCTGGCATAGATATGCCTATGTTTTCTGCTTTGTTACACTACCTTTATACGGGCGAGTTTGGAATGGAGGATTCAAGATTCCAAAACGTTGATATTCTTGTGCAGCTTAGTGAAGAATTTGGAACACCAAATTCCTTAGACGTTGACATGCGCGGACTGTTTGATTATATGTGCTACTACGATGTGGTTCTTAGCTTTTCATCCAACTCTGACTTGGTTGAAACTTTTGGTGGAAGTCAGAACTGTCCAGATGAAGAGCTCAGAGCTCACAAAGCTATTATTTCATCACGATCTCCCTTTTTCCGTCACTTGCTGCAGAGAAGGATACGAACTGGTGAAGAAATCACAGACCGAACTCTACGGACTCCAACTAGAATTATATTGGATGAATCTATCATACCAAAAAAATATGCTAAAGTAATTTTGAACTGTATGTATACAGATGTGGTAGACCTCTCCGTTTTGCACTCCAGTCCTTCGGTGGGCAGTTTAAGTGAAGTTCAGGCTCTTGTAGCAGGAAAACTAAACATGACTAGGGCTGAAGAAGCCATGGAGCTTTATCACATAGCACTGTTCTTGGAGTTTAACATGCTTGCACAAGGTATGTAATAGTGTCCTCACTGTAGAATATATGGCCTTATTATAACAAGTTTTAGCAATTTTGCAGTGTAGGGATGCTTATTGTCAGCTGTCGGTGGCTGACAGTTCTTTTAGAAATGGAATTTGTTTTCCACCCATAAGTTGTCAATAATGCATCTATTTTCTAGGGACAGAAGCAATGCCATGCAAGAGATTTAGTTGTATTGTGCATCATTGTTGAAACATGTTAATTTTATCAAGTATGTATAACTGGTCTTGGTATTTCTAATGCTTATCTGCTTTCTGTAATCCATTTTCTGGGTGTAAACTACAGAAAGATACTTGCTGAGAGGAGGAAATATTTAGACTTGTTAGGAAATGTCCATATATGTTAACAGAGTGGTAAACTTGAATGACTAGTTCTGTAGTTTATGTCAAAGACACCAACCCTGCAATCTTGCTGTTGGAAAGAAAACTTAAACAGCTTAATTGCAGTAGTCTTAGGTCTTTAATGTCTGCCCGTCTATGAAAAGGACTGAAGGCAGGGTCAGTCAGTATTTTCAGACATAAAGTTTACAAAGTTTTACTACTTCCATTATTCTTGAAGATCATTCAAATCTTGATTACATACAACCTCCTGACCTGAATTACTGCAATCTCAGGTGAGTTGTCCAAGCACTGATGTATAATGAAGTATGGGAATTGCTTCAGGCCTTGCTGATGGGGAATAAGAATTTTACTTTTGAGCTGAGAAAGGGAAAATGGAATTCACTGGATATCAGCAACATAATTTGTTTAAATTAGTTTAATTTTTTTAACAAACATAACTTTTTACAGTAGGTCTGTACATACCTTATATTGTAAGCTATGAAGTAGTTCCGAGTAAAATAGGAAACTTGATAAAGAGTGGACAGGAAAGGTCAGTATAAGCAGTGCAGGAAGAGATCATATTTTTAATGAATTTTCCTGATAGTTACATGAAACTGAGAGTGATAAGGATGTGGGAAGCTAACAGAACTACTGTAGCTCATGTGGAGTTTGCCATTAGGAAACTAATTTTCAGATTGTGCTGAAAGCTGAAATAATTGTACTGCAATAAAACTGGCACAGATGAAAGGGGATGTGTTTTCTGACGCAACATGCTGCAGGATGCAATTGGGCTGTTCTTAGGCTCAGAATCATCCAGTCCCAGAGCAGCCCAGGTTAGAAGGGGCCTCAAAAGATCATAGGATCCAACCTATCCAAGTGAGATAGTTAGCCTAGGTGAGATTGTCCATCGTTCTGTCCAATCACTTCTTGAAAACCACCAGTGGTGGGGACTATACTGTGTCCCTGGGGAGATTGTCCTGATGAAGTGATTGTTCTCATTGCAAAAACATTTTCTGTTGAGATGTTTTCCAGTGCAATTCATACCTGTTGCCCCTTCATGTAGCTTCTTGAGAGAAGAGAACCTCAGACCTCTTTATAGCTGCCCTACAGTAGCTCAAGGTCTGGGAATACTGTGACAAGGTCCCCTGAGCCTTCTGTTCTTGAGGGAGAAGAGGCATAACTTCCTTCAGTCTTTCCTTGTAGGCTAAGTTCTCCTGTACTTTGATCAACATCATGGCCCTCCTTCAGATTCTCTCTTCTCTGTCTGCATCTTTCTTATTTTTGTTGTTTCCTTCTCAATACACCTAAAAACTTAATGTCTCAGAAGGGGCAAGAAGTTTTACTGTAGTTGAACTATGGTATTAAGTTAATTTCTATATGATATGCACAAGCTAATAGGACTTGAGAACAACTCCGTAGATCAGCTGAAAGCCAGAAAGGAAAATGAGTTGAAATTAAAGAGGTGATGGAGTTTCTCAATTTTGGTGCATGCACATATATACAAGTGCTAAAAGGATTTAACATGGTCAGGGAATACTAATGAGAGAATTAAATAGTGAATGAAAACCCTCAGTGAGACACTGAATAATTATGTTCATAAATGAGCAGGGTGCAATTCTTTTCTTCAGATTGGAAACCTAAACTGTAACAACTGTGATCTGGATGTGCTCTGATGAAGCAGTGTCAGATATAGCAAAGCAGAAAAGCAATGACAGATAGAGAACTTTCAAGGGAAACTGAAGTAAACTTATAGATAGGAAAATGGCTTTTATTTTCTATGTTAGTAAATATTGAAAAATGAGGTGATACTTTATTTGGTGTTGAGTTTGTTTCTGCTCGCTTTAAGTTGAGTTCACTTGGATCAGCATGTCGTTAACTGGCACTCTTTTCATTAAAGCACTACAGAACAGTGCTGCTCTGGAATGTATATTCCATGAGTCAGTGGTAACAAGATCTCTACTTTTTCCTGGAAGTTTTCCCCCAGTACTACCTCTAGGAGAGTAATAAGAAAGGCAGCAGCAGGAGCTGCACTGGGCTTGCACCTCAGCAGCACGCTTGAGTGGCTGGAGCCCATGAGTGCAGCAGTGCAGCCTCGGTCTTGGTGGCCCTCTGGATGAACTGGAGCAGTAGTGTTTTGGAGGTGGTCATAGGGAGGATGTAGAGATGTAGTGGCATTCAGAGGTTTTCATCTTTCCATAGTAAATCCCTTTGTGACCACAAAAGTAGTGAGATTGAGGGATGGGGTTGTTGTTACACAAAGGGGAGAAATGCAGTAAAATCAGCAAGTGTTGAAATCTATTAAATTATCAAATACCAGAAAATATAGGTTTGGCACTCCTTCAGATATTGAAATTCTAAATGTTAACTTCACCTAATTAGGATTTTACAAATTGGTGCTGCATTTCCTAGCTACAGGAGAAAGGAGTAAGCACTCTGTAGGTCTGTATATGCCAGTGGAGTCAGAATCTAATAGTTTCATACTTAATTTGCAGAGTTCATGTTTAGGTCATTGGTACTGTGCAGACACGGAAGAACTGTTCTGGTATAATCTTATAACCAAAATTAGAAGGAAGCTTATTTGGTCAGGGAAAACTATATGCCTGCACGTGACTGAGATCACTTAAAGATGTGCTTTAGTCATGACCACTGTTCTTGTTTCTGACTTGATTGTAGCATCTTCACTTATATGATACTTAACATGAGGTAGGTGGGAGATCTTAATTTTAGTAGTGTCCATCCTATTCCCTGATTTCACAGCTAGCAGATTTCTATGTTGGAAGCTGTCACTCAAACATCTGACTTCTAGATGTAATGCAGAGTGATGGGGAAGAGACAGCATTGTGTAGGTGTTGGAGGCCACTGAGCAGGCAGTTCTGCTGACACCTCTTAGCTTGGATCTCTGGCAGTGTTTTTCCACTCCGTGGTGCAGCAGGTGTCCAGTTCTCCCCAAGTACTGACTGATCCCATCAGCTGGCTTTCACAGTAGCTGATGTCTTAAGTTTCTTCTCTAGATTTCCACACCCTCGACTGAAGTTTTCTGTTTCAGTTCACTCCTGCTGGCCAATTGGGAACTTGCAAAGGCTTGTCTCCCTGGTTTCGTGGAAAATATTTTGGGCCTATTATGTTAAGTCTGGATTCTCTTTCCAGTTCATTTTTCTCACTTCCACTCAGTTTTGCCTGGGTGTTTGTAACTGAGTGTCAAGTGAAATTGATGTATTTTAAAGCTTCTCATCAGATGTTTTTATTTTCAACAGATTTTAGTTTGATTTGTCTACAGGGACCTTTCTAAGTATCCAGATGTTGGAATTTTTCTTCTGTTTCAGCAGATGATTCAGCTTTGACTATTTCCATGGAAATTTTCCCATTCCTAACACACTGATAGTCCTTTTCCTGACTATTGTGATTTAATAGATAATTTCTCTATGGTGAAGATGGTGATAGTATGAGTATGTGCAATGAATCTTTACTGTCCAAGTAAAGCAGGACAACCTTTATCTAGAATTTCCTCTGCCTTCATCTTGATTCGTTTTTGCTGAGGATTGTCACTTATCTTTCAAGAGAAACTGAAATGGATCTTTCAATGAACTAATTTGAGTAAATAAACTAATCAGAGAGCATATCTGGTCAATAGAGATGATAATACTGAAACCTATTTGTACCTAATAGGACTGACACTGCTCTTAGGAGTGCTCTGGTAGTTTTTACTGTCAAAAGTGAAGATCTTCAGGGCTTTCACAGAGGCTGTGAGCATTAGAGCCCTCTCCAGGAGGTTGGAGCACATCCCTTAGTGGAATGTTTCTGTGCTCTGCCTGCCTGTTTCTGCCCTCTCCTGCAATTTTTCTGTCTTCATGCAACCTTGCTGCTCTCTGTTAACTGTACTGGTACAATTATTTTAACACATTGATTCACAAAGATTGGGTTTGATATCACTTATCCCTTGCTCTTCTGTAGTACAGTTACCAAAATGAGATCAGCTCCCTAGTCCTGTTCATCACACATTGTTAAAATACTCCCCACTTCCAGTCTTACTGTACTGCCCTGCTGTTGCAGGGAAGTTCGATTTCAGGCATATTAGTTTTATTAGATAGCTATATTAAATATGTGAATCCTCTACTGCATCTTGGCCCTTTTACCCGCTGTCACGAGTAGTCCTACTGAGGTGGTGGTATAGAATGTTTTGCTGCGATAGGCTTTTGGATACTGGGACCTTATGAAATAGTTTTGCCTAAGAACCTTTTCTGTCACCTGATTCAAAGAAGTTTTCTAAAGTAAGACTGACAAAAAACCCCTTAATTTCCTACTTTTTGCTTTACTTTGCTTTTATTTTAGGTGTTGAGTTTACTCTTGACAAGTATAAGAACTTAGAAACTTTATTTTAAGTGCTACTCTATTCATTAGCACAATGTTTGATCTAGAAGCAGATGTTGCCTGACATCAAAAGTACTCTTGGTCTTAGGAGGGCTGAAATACTGAAGTGCCAGGCATTCCATGGTAGCAGTATTAAATATGCATTCAAAAAAATTCAAAAACTATGGTTCCTGTGATTGCCAGCATGGTCTTTCCTAATGTGGCAAACTTAAAAAGCATTGAATAGCTTTTCGATTCCAGTTCCACTGGTGTGCACAAATTTAGGGGGAAAGTCTTCAGAATGAAAACTACAGAATGAGTTAAATCAAGCTAACGGTTGTGTAGTAAAAGGTTTGCTTAATGCCACTTTTGCTAATTTTTGAAGGCAGTTGACTTGTCTTCAGTAGGTCTGTCAACTGTCCTGATCCCAAGCCACTAGCTAGAATGCTAAACATGGGCTCCAGCTATTTCTGTCTGGAAGGACTGTGGGGCTGCATTTGAGAGAGAACTGCAGAAGCAGCCAGGACCTGATGGTAGGAAGGCTCCATTGGCATCCAGCAAAAGGAGTGCATGGAATAGCATAATTTGTGCAGAACATGATAGTTATCTTTCCTTTTTGTAGATTCCAGGTTGAATCTCTGAAGGATAGTAATGGTCACAGCAGCTTGTGGGACACTGCAAATGGATCTTGGGAAGGTTGTTGCTGCCTGAGTATTAAAAAATAGTATTCACAGGAAAAAATGCTCTATTCCACTGTGAAGAGCAATATTGTGGCTATTAGATGACTACTTTTTTTGCCAAGTGGCTGATTGTTAAAGCAGAAAAAACCTCTGCCAAAGAAGAAAGGAAATTGGATTCCTTCCATAGCTAGAATTGGGTTGCCCCAATTTATTTAAAAGCTAAAAAAACACTTTAATTATTACCGTATGCTTACTTCAGAAGAAATACTTTTCATAATCCCTCCCTTCTGACCCATTGCTGAAATTACATGGGAAAAGACTGTTTCATTTGCTAGTCATCCTTAATGAGCTTTTCACCTGATGTCATATTATTGTTAGTTGTGCAATAATTGAACTTGACAGAAGAATTGAGACTGAGCTGATGCACTGTTTCTGTAAATCGGTGTTGCTCAGATCTTTGGCACTGCATTTCTGGTGTCTTTTCATGGGGCAGGCATCTTTACTTCAAAAGTAAATGTCAGATGAAATACTAGGAATGGCACTAATTTTGAGATAAGTCTCTGCTCTTGTAGTTTGAGTTTCCTGGTGACTGCTTTCAGTGTGTGGGTTTACTGCCTTTGAAATGGAGCACTCCTTATGTGTGATGTTTAGAGTTCAGGGGAATGCAGTTTCTGCTGAAGTCAGCTTGCATGCAGGCAGAATAATTGCATGCAAAAAATTGTGTTAGGATTTAGCAGGGGAAGGCTGAGTGCAAATGACCCTAAATAATGGTTTCAAACTATTTTGTTTCTTATTCATGGGAGTCAAACTCCTCTCTTAAGCAAATTGCAACTAGTCACCGCTTTCATTTATGTGCCAGGTTTGCTGCTAACTTAACATTTTCTTTTCTTGAGCCCCAAAAGGAAAGCTGAGGGAGACTCACATGACAAAGTTAAATGCAATGTCAGCCCTTTGTTGTTTGGGTAAAAATGGATCCTTAAGTGGAAAGCTTCAGACTTCATTTACTCTGTTTCTGACATATGCTGAAGTATTTTGAGCTTTTTTTGATGATAAGTTGGGTTTTGGATGGTTTAGTTGTTTTTTGTTTGTTTATTTAAGGCTGTTTCTCAGATTCTTGACCAGAACTTTTTAAGACTTAAGATTTCATCCTTTAGGAATCTGGGGAATTCAATCCCCCATCTAGAGGGGGCAATTTCACTAACCTGTACCTCAACCCACAGAGTGTATTGCAGAACAATTTTCATCCTCTGCTCTTACCTGTGCCGGTGATGACTGGAGTGATATTCCAAGTGCCTCCAACCCATCTTTGTTGCCTGTGCCCTGCTCACTTAAGGCCAGTGCTTGCCATGCAGGTTAGAGGTCACTATCTATAATGAGGCATCTGTTCTTACTAGCAGTAGTAATGATGATATGTAACCTCATGGAGATAGGTGGCTCTGAGAAGTGCCATACTATTTCAGTAATGGTGAAGGACAAAGCAGTTGTGTTGAAGCATGACTCACCACTCACCCCTTTGTCAGAAGCAAATGGGGAGTCTGTCTGGGGATGCACAGTGTAATGCTGCATGTGCTGCATCAGTCAGAAATGTGTGTGCTTTGGATAGCCCTTCTGTCAATGGCTGCATTCAGTCTTCCTTTGCTCAGGTGAATCACATACGTGAAAAAAAAATCATCCAGCTGCTTGTTGAGGAAAGTTTGGTTTAAATATGAACTGGTGTAAAACGCATTACTGTTGGGGGACAGACGTTACTCTTATAAATTGCTTTAGAAGTTTAATAAGGATTGTGTCCAAAACTGTGTATACATTCAGGCATATTCCTGAAAAGCTTAGAAACTTTCATTGGAAGAATATTGTTCTTAAAATTACCACATTGTGGTTGTTATAGTATTGGGTACAAATATGTATGTCTAATAGGACAGGTAAATTTATAACCAATCTCATGTTTGAACTGTTGCTTCCTACTACCTTCTTAACCCTCCTGTTTAAATTCCCATTTCAGTGACTTTACTTCTAAGTAGTAGCTCCTTTGACAGATTCCCTCCTACTTGAAGAAGCTTGTTTGCTTATTACTACCTACTCCATATCTCTCACATTGCTAGTTATGATGGAAATGGAATGAATATGTATTCTGTATATATTCATATATTCTGTATACTGCCCTGTGTAGAATAGTAAGATTTTTCTTTTATTTCTGTTAATTGTTGGTAGTGTGTTTTATCTGTATGCAGCCAGTACCAAAATATGTAGCATCAGGAGACCTGTCTTTGTCTTGAGTAGGGTTGAGATTACTGTGCTAAACATATTTTTACTCAGCTTATTTCAAGAGCTCAGTAATGCAATACACATCCCTAAACAACGAAGTTTAGTTTTTAGGTATCTTTGAAACTGAGAGAAAAATGATGATGTATAAGAAGTAAAATTGCAGTGTAGACATGTAGCTCTGAACTCTCTAGGCTCCTCTTAGAGGCATAAACACAACTGTAATTTTGTGGCTGTAGTGGGTTGAGACTGGAATGTATAATTCTGAGAATTTTTTTCTTTAAATTGCTATCTTTGTGCTAAACCAGATGTACAAATGAAATCAAAAAAGTGCTATTGGAGACTTCAAGTTATCAACGTTGCGGTACCATCTGTCTTAACTCCCTAGTCCCAAGTACCCATGTTTCAGCCCTCCCACACCATGTCTTCCCTCATTTCTTCCAAATCAGCTCCATTTCCCTTCAGGAGTTTTAACTGTACTCTCTGTTCTTCAGAAGATGTGTACCCCGTGAAAGAGTAAATCCTAATAAAGCACTGGGTAGGAAGAAACTGTGGCAGACTCTCCATATATCTGCCTTCCTTCTGCTTCCCTGTCAGAGAATGTGCTCCCTGTCCTGGCACCCTCTGTGCCTTGCTGGATACTGAGGCCATTGTAGTGGCCTGGAGCAGCCATCCACTGCTTCCTGCCTTTTCTGTGAGTCAGAAAATGATGCTTTGCTGCCCTCATCCTGTACTGAGTAGCTGAGTACCAGCACTGTTACAGCTTGCGTTTCTTCTCCTCTGCATGGTCTGTCTCAGGAGGATGCACGAGCAAAGTGATACAGGCAAAAAATCCCACCTTTGTTACAGTTCATGGGTTTCTGTAAATGTGCTGTGAACAATAGTGACTCAAATTCTCAATGTTAAAATGTGTTAAACACTCAGATAACCAAAGGGGGTTCTGATTGGGTTGAACTAGCTTTATCCAGGCATGCCAGCAGCCATGATGCTTCGTGTGCCTTTAAAAAGTGAATAACTGTATAGTTGGAATCATAAACTTTAAATTATTGTACTTTTAGTCAAGATACAACCTTGTTTCCAACCTTGATCTGTAGGGCACCTGTCTTTACTCTCACTGGGTGTCCATAACCCTTTCTATTACAGATTTAGCCACGTGTATTATTCCTTCAGGGTCAAAGTGCCTCTGTAACAACACTGTTGATTGCTGCCCTTGTTTGGTAGGCTGTGAAGATATTATTGCTGAAAGCATCTCCCTGGACACCTTGATTGCCATTCTGAAGTGGAGCTCTCAGCCGTACGGTTCCAAGTGGGTGCATCGCCAAGCACTGCATTTCCTCTGTGAGGAGTTTACCCAGGTCATGACTTCAGAGGTCTTCTATGAACTCAGCAAGGACCACCTGCTCACAGCTATTCAGTCTGACTATTTACAGGTAACCTGCAGTGCAGAATACAGCTGGTCCTGCTACAACTAGCAGGATGTGTTATACCATTATTGGGAGTGCTTGGCAGTAGTTGATTTTAAATTGTAGGCTGAAGAGGGCTTGTACACACTAAGCACTCCTTCTATAATATATAAAAAATTAAATGGAAGTAGTGATTAAGAAAATTGTTATGTTTTTGGCTTGTAACACAACCCAAATGTGGTATATGCTGTTGCTTAGAAGTCTAATAAATGCATGCAAATTATTTTAAACAAAGCATTTCTGAATCTAACATTTGCCTTGCCTGTTTAAGAGATTTATAAAATTACGTGGTGGGAGTAGTTTTGCTGTAAGAACACGTGCTAATTTGGGGCAGTGGGAGCTAATAAACTAGAAATGGTTCAGAAAACTCAATTTATTTTCATGGAGAGAGAAAAATACCATCTCTGACAAGTATTGCACAATTTTTTTTGTGTCTTGCCTTCAGTGATTGTGTGTGTTTAGGAAGAGAGAACTGTACTGGCCAAGAGAAAGATTCTGGATTTTTGCTGCCATTGCTCTTCAGGGGAAATATCTTTATAATGATGATCATCCCTTAATAGCTTAAAGATTAATAGATTTTTTTTTTAAATGCATTCATCTCAATCTTATTTTTTTGTAAAGGATTAAGTGCTAGAGATTATTTAAAGTGTTTTTTTTAAAAGTTTTGTTAACTTGAAGCATTTCAGAAATTACAGTTAACAGTACTGTTGATCTTCCATGGGAGCTTATATTGCTGATTTTGTAATGTTAAACAAAAGCTTGAAATGCCCAGAGGTAGAACTGCCCCTTTTAATTAAATTTAGTAATTCAAACTTTATAGCTGTAAGTTTCCATACTAAATAACATTTTTCCTTCTGTACAAAACTTCTTCCTCTTCCTAGGGATTCAGTAAGTAATATGAATGTAGAAATTATGGTGGTGATATACCTGTAGTACAGCTTAAGATATTAGGAGAAAGTGGTACGCAGATCATAAAGTGCAAATACTTTATGCTTAGGTGCAACTGTGTTTCTTTAGACCTGTAAAAGACCTGTGATTTTTTTTTTCTTTTGTGTGTGTACATGTGACATGAAGCATATGCAGATTACTGACTTCATCTTTCTACAGGCAAGTGAACAAGATATTCTTAAATATCTGATTAAATGGGGAGAACACCAGTTGATGAAGAGGATAGCAGATCGAGGTGAGGATCCTTTAAACCATGCAGTACTAAACCAAATAAACCAAAATTTACGGCAGTTCTGTTTTGTGAGTCATCTGTAACTTAGGGAAATTCAATCTACTTTGTCCATAGTGTAGTCAAAACAAAGCAAATGCTCTTTCTTTCTTTAAAGGTTTTGTTATCTAAAATGAGAACACAGCATTCTGAGAGAGATGGGAGTGTTTAGCCTGAAGAAGAAAAGGCTTAGAGGGAATCTTAGCAGAATCTATAAATATCTAATGGCAGGAAGCAAAGAAAATAGAGCAGCACTTTTCTCTTGGCACCCAGGACAAGATGAGAGGCAGTGAGGCACTAACTGAAATACAAGAAACTGTGAAGATGGTCAGGCACTGGCACAGGTTGCCCAGCTGGATGCAGTGAAGGGCAGTGTGTTGTACCTTGCCTGGGGAGGTGTGGGAAGAGGGCATTGGTTGTGACTGAACCAAACTTTCAGAGGTCCTTTCAACCTCTATGACTGTCTGATTTTGAAGTCTTGTTGGTTTCCTGTTGTCTCAGAATTATTTTTCTTGTAACTAATTCATGAAATAAAATCCCCCTGCAGTATCTTGTTATGCAGGCTTCTCACAGTAGTCTAACTCTTAGTTTACTGTGTCAGCCTTTCACTTCAGTTTGAGTGTCTCTCTGACAGGAATCTGTGGTAGTGAGAAACAAGCCAACAAGTGGCACCAGTGTTTTCCCTAAAGTAGATGTCAATGTATTTTTATGAGCCTAGATGCACATTATTGCTACAGTGGTAATTTCAAGGGCAATCTTACACTTGTTGGATATGGGAAGTAGGTTAAACGTTTATGTCCCAAATAACAAATGCAAGGATCTTGTAGTTCATCTGCACTACGAAGTGTCAATCACGTAGTGCCACAAGAGGAACAGAAAGGGAAGAACCTGCCTGAGTAAAACCAGAGCAGTACTGGTGTAACTACTGCCTTGGGAAGGCTGGCCATGCTTCTGAAATCCACTGTTACTGCTTGCAGTACAGCTGCTTTGTCATGGACATGTTCTATGAAGTGCAACAAAAAGTTAGTTAAAGGATGTGCTTCTAGTGTCCTGAGTAAGTATTTACCTATTTCCAAAACAGGATTTTCCAAGTGTTTGTCCTAGGGTACATTGGAACTTAATGGAACCAGTTAAACAGTAACAGACCTGGGCTGGGGCAGAAGCTGCTCCTTTGGGATCACTGCACAGCTTCTTGCTCTGGCATTCATTAAGTAAACAGCTCACGTCTCTTATCTGGGATCATCAGAAAACACAATAAGCAAAAGCAGAAATAATGGCAACGACAAACTCTGTCGGATTAGAGACAGATTTAGTCTAGTAATTTCATTTAAATTCCTCAGTGACACTCCTTGTATTGCAGCTCTGAATGCGTGATGGTGTCAATGCCACAAAGCATTAGAGAATGTAATGAGCTGTTGCCAAAATTTTAGCTGCATGTACTGAGGGAGGGTGGGTATGAAGCTAGTCAGTCACATTCAGGTTGGGTACAATATCTAAAATACGCATGTGGGCTGCATGGTCATCTGGCTGTCTCCAGGAGGATGCCGCTTCTGGTACAAATAGGTGTCCCATGACCATGAGAGCAATTTGAGAGGGCTTGACACCATGTTACTGAGGTGGGTTACACAAGGAAGCTAAAATAATGTATCCCTGAGGACTCTTCACACCTTAATTGATAGAAAGTGTCTTTGAAAACAGCTGGGGAAAGGCAGAGGAGCTACAGGAGAGTCCTTGAGGGAACTGCTAGCAGGGAGGTACAACTGCTTTCATGGCATAGCTCTTAATAGAGCTTTGCAAATGTTTCTGGCAAATGCTATGTTTGTATTTTCTGCCTGGCTTACACTTTGAAACTAGCAGCTGTGCCAATGACCCGTGCTGGTATAAACTGAACCTGTCTCTGTGGATGCTCTGTATAAGATTTTAAGGCATGAGGTAGAATCAGAATCATTTAGGTTGGAAAAGACCTCAGGATCTTGGAGTCCAACCTTTGACCAATCCACCACCCTGTCAACTAGGCCATAGCACCAAGTGCCATGTTCAGTTGTTAGTTTTGTGGAACAGCTGATGAGCCCTACTGATATAAAATGAGAATTTTCCTTCCTTTTCTTTAATCTCCCCTGTAAGGTAAGCCCTGCGCCTCCCTCTATCCTTTTTAAACTTTCTGATGAAAACTTAGCATGTCTTGTTCCTTCCCACAGAGCCTAATTTACTCAGTGGTACTGCTCACAGTGTGAATAAAAGAGGTGTGAAGAGAAGAGATCTTGACATTGAAGAGCTGAGGGAGATCCTGTCTCCACTTTTACCTTTTGTCCGCATTGAGCACATCTTACCCATGAATAGTGAAGTACTGAGTGATGCAGTAAGTCAGTAGTCTCATACAAATACATCTCTGCATGTTACAGTGTTCAGGTGTGAGGGTTTTTTTGCTTTGGTGGGTGTTGGTTTTGTTTGTTTATTTTCAGAATTAACTTCTAAAATGTTATCATTGGGAGTAATAGATGTGTAACACTCTTTTTCTGGTTAGGTTTTGTGTTCTTTAAATCTATCAAAAGTCTGAAAAAAATCAGTGGTGTATGGATTCAGTGTAAAGAATGCATTTATTGCAAATTTTTACCATATTAATATTTTTAAAACTATAAAACTCTTTCTTGATTCTTAAAGATGAAGAGAGGCCTGATTAGTACTCCTCCTTCAGACATGCTACCAACATCAGAAGGTGGAAAGTCAAATGCCTGGCTGCGGCAAAAAAATGCTGGAATATATGTGCGGCCAAGACTGTTCTCACCATATGTGGAGGAGGCTAAGGTAATATCTGCAACACTTGACTGTTCTCAGATTGGAGTCATCAGGGGGTTCTGTAGACAGGGAAAGATTTTGGGATGTTTTGTCTCTTTACATGTACTGGCCTAAAATACTAACATTTTCAGTTTAACAAGACTTACAAGATTGATCATCAGGCTCGAGTCTCTAGAACTGGTCAGAAAAATTTCAACAAAATTTTTTTTTGTCGAAATTGAAATGTTTGCGAGACAGATCTTGATGAAATTCCACCGGAAACAAAGCAACGTTCTGAGGGAAACCTCCCTGGTTTCCAGCCAGTTTGCCGGCCCAGCTCCTCGGCAGCCCTCCTGGCAGGCGGATGGCAAGGTGAGAGCCTGAGAGTCCCAGTCTGCAGCTAGTCAGCAACCTTGGTGCCAGCTCTTTCAGGCTCCCCAGCTCCCACCAGAGCTGGGTGGGGAGCTGCTATTCCACTCGGCAGAGGACTGATATTTCATCATCTTGTTTAAATCAGAACATACCCAAAATCTTGTGATCCTCCGCAAAATGGAATAAATATCCTGTGTCCAATTTGAATGAATTTGTTTCCCTCTTTATTTCCCTCTCAAGCAGTCGCTTCCCTATTTAATTTCTTGCATGAGCACTGTCAAGCTGAAGATCTTGTAGCATCTCTGGTGGTGATGTTTGGTGGCAGGGTGGATATGGTGCTGTGTGGGGCAGGAATGTGCCACATTCTGTTGGACAGAATGGGAGCCTTTTGTGTCACTGACCAATGCCACCACTTCAGGTGACTTGAGTTGGGAGCTTTTGAGTCCCAGCAATGCAGGTGACAACAGAACTAGAGGGTTAGGTAAAGCTGTGTACATCGCCATCACCTACAGACTCTGACTTCTTCTCTGGTGAATTTGGAGGTTTTGCCCTGTGCCTAGGAGAGAAAATGTTTTTGAAAGGTATAAGATGTTGTTGATGTCCTCTGTGAGGGAAGGGAAGAAATGAAACTGCTTTGCATTTTGGGCACAGCAGTTAGAGAGCACCAAGTGGCACTAAAATAGCAAAGGAGGACTAGCTGGTTAAAATGTTCCCTTTGTATCTTGGATTGCTAAAACTAACAAAAACATGATAAAAGCTTTGACTCTTAGTTTTCAGGTATGTGCTGTGGGAGTGCTTTAGTATTTATCCAAAGTAAACAGTGCATTCTTACAACCTCCATACCCCTGTCAGAATTCCTGCTTGTTATTACTGGTTTCATATTATGCTGTTAGTATTTTTAAATAATTTTAAGGCTTTTTAACTTTAGAGGGCAGACTCTCATACATAGTGTCTGGTAACTTTACTCCTCCTGTAGATAGTTTAATTATTGTGAAATGAAAAAATCATGAATGAGTGATTTTTGATCTTTTTTTTTTTTACTCCTCTGCTAGTCTCCCATATTTTAAAATAAGTTCATTTGATCTTAAGTAAGAATCTTCAAAGGGTAGGCATAAATCCTTTTCTATTCTTTAGATGTCTGAGGAAAACATGTTTCATTTTCAGGCTAGTGCCTTCTACTCAATGGCACAGAAAGTTGAGACTCATAGGCAGTAATTGTCTTAAGTCCAGAGGATCTGGCCTCAAGAAGGTCAGTTCTAATCTGACGGGGTAAACTAAACAAAACATCCTTCCCAAACTACTCTCCTGCCTGCTCTTAGCTCAAACTCAGCTGTGATCATGACTGGAAAATGGAATAGAAAATGCTGATGAAAAGCCAGACGTTGTTTGTGACCTGACAGAGTTACTGTGGTGCAGACATGGTGGGACTTGTGTCGCTGGGGCTGTGCTGGCAGCAGTGGCAGCGGGGTGTGTGCAGTGCCTTCATGCGGCTCTGGTGGCTGTCGTTGCAGTCAGTGCTGGATGAGATGATGGTGGAGCAAACCGACCTCGTCCGCCTGCGGATGGTGCGGATGTCCAACGTGCCCGACACGCTGTACATGGTGAACAACGCGGTGCCGCAGTGCTGCCATGTGATCACCCACCAGCAAGTCAGCACTAACCAGACCAGTCCTCCCTCAGTTATAGCCAACGAGATCCCAGGTGAGCTGCTGATGGCTTCCCGTGCCGAGTGAGCTCCTGGGAGTGTGTGGTTGCTTGGGCCTGGGGGGAGTGAGTGTCAGTTATTGGACTTCATCATTTCCTCAGAGAGTAGTTCTGCACCAGAAATAGTCCTTCTGCTTTGGTCTGTCCTAAAGACATTAATTGGTTTTGGATGGCAGAATAACTAGTTGGAGAGCAAAACCCTTGGACTGGTTAAACACGGTAGAACATTCACTGGAGCCTGGCTCTCTATTCTCAGAATTTTCTGTGGGGTTCTCAGTTTTCTACAAACCAGTTGTCCAATATAGGTAAGATCTGTGAGTCTGGAAAATTTCTTCCAAAAATCAAAAGCCAGAGAACATAACTTGTAAGGAAATCAGCTGAACTCAGTATGCCAGAAAAGTACTGGAAATGAGAACTCAAAACACGTTCACTTCAATTTACCAAATCCACTTTAGCTTTGAAGCCAAAACCACTTAATTCCTTGTGGAGGAATATGTCAGAGTGCATTTTTATAGGCTCAAGTAAATATGGCCTCTCTTGACTTCAGGATGATTGGTGTGACATTCCCCATAGGCAAGCCAGGAAAATGTATACTAAATGTAATTTGTCATTTATGCATGTGATCTTTTGGTGTCAGAGTGGAAGAATTTATCTAGTGGGGTTCCTAAAGCATCTAGCTCTTCCTGCCTTTCCCCTGTCCCATTAATACTCAGTATGCATAGAGAAAACACTGGCAAAACTTGCAGCTGATGGCAAGTTGGCAAGGTCAGTGGATGTTTTGGAGGGCAGGATTAAATAGCTAAATGACCAAGATTAAATTTAAATTCAGTGAAGGAAAATACTATGCCTATGGCATTCCCCATTTCATAAACTCTGTATATCAACTATGTCTCTCTTCAGTCACCTATGTCGAGAGGAAGTAGATAAACTGTTCTTACAGATGCTAGACCCAGGACCAGAGTAATGGATTAAAATTGCTACAAGAAAATTTAATTTGAAGTGTTAGCAAGATTGGAAACACTGTTTAGTTATAAGATTTCTAGGAAAATTTGTAGAATGGTTTTGTTCTGTTTGCTTCTTGTAGTCTGGGAAGAAACTTGATAAAGCTGAAAATGAGCTTCTGAAAACTTCTGTTTGAAAAATTTGATAAAAGTACCAATTGTTTGTTTAGAAATCTGGAGCTCTCAGCAAAACTGTGGCATCTCAGCAGTGCATTATAGTACTTTGACTTCCCTCCCCAGAAAAGTGTAAATATACTTAGCATGAATTGAATATAAACTATTTCACATAAGATAAGACTTTGATAACACTTTGCTCAATCCTAATTTCCAAAGAATTTGAGAAAGGCAACAGGTTCTCAGAGGTCTTCAGTGTTTTGCCAAAGTTCTCATGTTCTTGGAAAAACTGGCTCTGTTGGCAAGCATGAGACACATCTTGACCAGTCTGAAACTCCCCTGTGTCTTGGTTCTGTACAGTTTAATAGGTAGGAACTGTTGCCAGTCCCTTGATTGGAACATAGATATGAGCCTGGCCAGTAGTTGGAGCGCAGGAATTGTGTCCTGGCAACTGTCTGCTTTGCTTAGTCCTGTAATTAAGCAAAAGAATTGATTGTTTTGCCAGTGCCTTTTTGCTAGAATGGGCAGATGGGGCCCAGTTAGTGTGAGGAGATTAAAGCCTGTCCCAACCTCTGACTCATACAGGAATCCATCCTGAAGCATAGATGGAGCACAGGGAGCGCCGGGGGCAGAGCTGGGCAGCATTGCCTCTGTGGCCCTTGGGCTGGGCTCAGAGCAGGGGGTGCTTCACAGCTCGGCTGCTCCCCGTCTGTCCCTGAGGACTGTGTTTGCACAAACCTGCTGGCAGTGTGTTTTAGTGCTCTTCCTGCAGCACTATTGTAAAATGAGGTCAGCTGAAGCCTGCTCTAACTTGAGGCCAGGTTCTGCAAGTGGTTGGGCTTCTTTATGCATTTTCCAGTTTCAGTCTGAGTTAGAAATCTTGCAACTGAGATAATTGTATTTTTTTATATACATAATCTTTCTTCCATGTCTTTCACATGAATAATAGTAAAAAAAAACCCAAAACAAACCAGGGTTTGAGAAGACAGTATTTTTTAATGAAAACCTTCTCTCATTTTTATGCCTATGAGTTTGGAGAACTGCTTCAGACTTCTCTTAGATCCTCTTTTTCAAGTATTAGGAAAATGCTGGCTGTAGCTAAACATCTGGCTGCTAAACCAGTTTTTTTCAGAAGAAATTAAGTGTGTGGAGGGTAGAGGATTTATTTACAAGCCTTGAAGACTGGTTAGAATGGGTTCCTTCCCTCTTCTCTCAGTACAGGAACTCCATTGAGGGGGGGAATTTTGCACTACATATACTTCTCCTTCATGTACCAATGTAAATTTTGTGAAATTGGGACCAGTTGTAATTGTGTGGTGTTTCTCCTTCTCTGTAATGCAAATGTCTTTTCACACTGTTCTTGCTGTATGATCTGTTTAATTTTTATGAGCTTTCATTACAGACATCTGGTCATGGTAATACTTAACACTTGTAAAGCTGGTAAAGGATCAGACACCCGGACTTAGACGCTCAGAGATCTGGATTTGTGTTCTCTGTTTATATGCACGTTTTCCTTAGGACAGAAACACCACAAAGAAATATCATTCATCATCAAACAGCAGTAAGAAGTGGCATGAGAAAGTTTTGCAGCAGGATAAATACCCAGAATTACACATTACTTTCTTTTAGAATGGTTTTTAAAAAATTATTTCAATATGGCTGCATAAAACAACATAATTTTAACAGGTTTTTGTTGGCTTACAGTTCATGTAACTTTTGTAAAATGCCCTTTCTCTAGTTACATACTGGTGTTATGGTCTTTTGATTATAGAACTGCATTAGAAGTATGAAGTGTATGCCAAAAAAATCAATGAATTCTTGGCCTGTGCAATTCAGGAGGGAACATTCAGTTGTTATTTAAGATATCCTGCCCCCACCTCAAATCAAGGAATTCCTGCATCATAAGGGGTTTATAAAGAAAGCTCTATTTGTGGCTCATTCTAGCAGAAGCTAGAGAATTGGTGTGTGTTTTTATCATTTGTATTATGTGTGTTATCCCATGTGGCTTAATGATGCTTCATGGAACATGTGTAAGTTGAACAGTTCTTGGCAGAATGCTTCTTAAAAAAAACAAAAGCCAGGGCAGTCTGATGTTAGATGTTTTCCTTCAGAATAAATCCAACCATTGCAATCAAACTTACTGTGTTAGAGTTGAAAAAAAGGACTCTCTTATCCCCACCCCATTCTGTGTTATCCCTGCAGTTCCCAATCTCCTGGTTGTGAAAGAGATGATCAGGCGGCTGCAGGAGCTGCGCCACACCGAGCAGGTGCAGAGAGCCTACGCTCTGAACTGTGGGGAAGGCGCCACCGTCAGTTACGAGATCCAGATCCGTGTGCTGCGGGAATTCGGGCTTTCTGATGCTGCTGCTGAGCTCCTGCAGGTATATGAAGGATGGCTGTGTAAAAGCATGAAGGGACTAGATTGTGTCCTCTAGGAGTACTTGCTGTGTATACACACAAGTGCTTCAAAATGCCTGTGTGACTGTCCAGGTGCAAATGCCAGTTGCATTTGATGTATGTGATTTTATAAAGCTGTAAGTGCAATGTATAAATAGTTTTCTCAAGAGTCATTGCCATTCAGGAGACTCTTATTGACACAAATTGTGGGGACAAGATAAAACTGCTGAAGAGAGAGTGGCTAGAACAGTAGAATCATAACTTGAAACCTCAATTATTATTTATTCTTAAAACAGAGAGGAGAAAAAGTGGTAGCTTATACTGTAGGTCTGCACAGTACATATCAGGACTGGGAAACTGAAAATCCCTCTTCTGTATACACTGGTGCTAGAGCAAATGCATTTGTTAGTCAGCTTACAGTGACTCTGATACTTCTTGTCTTATTTTAAAAAAACCCCGATCCGATCCGTTTTGCATGGTAGCTGTAGTCACCTTGAGCATTGGTGAGCTTGTATGTAGCGCAGCCAGGCAGTTACAGTATTAGCATGTTTCTGAGAGTGTTAGTTGGGGAGATTTTTCCAGATGGCTTCCTACTTTGTCTTGTAACATGCTGGGTTTTTTACCTTTGCAGAATCCTCACAAATTCTTTCCTGATGAGCGATTTGGGGATGAAAGCCCACTGCTGACAGTGAGACAGTCTGGACGATGTCGCGTCAACAGCACTCCCACTGCAGAAACCATGTTTACAGAACTGGACTCTTTCGTGGCCTTCCATCCACCACTGCCCCCTCCTCCACCTCCATACCACCCACCAGCAACTCCTATTCACAACCAGTTCAAAGTGGGCTGGAAACAAAGGGTGCCAAGTCAACATCCCTCCCGTTCCTTTTCTTACCCGTGTAACCACTCGCTGTTCCACTCGCGGGCCGCCCCCAAAGCTGCCCCTCCTGTTTACGTGCCCGGCGCGAAGGCAGCGCCTCCCGACTGCACCAACACCGCGGCTCTGGGGCGCCAAACCGTGGCGGCAGCAGCAGCAGTGATGGCAGCTGAGAAACAAGTAGTAAGTGTTGTGATTTCTCCTCTTTTGCCTATTTCTGGCTGCTCAAAGTACCTCATCAAAGGAACTGGAGAGAATGCTTATGATGAAGGAACTTGGCTTTGTTAAATAAAATCAGTGTCTTTGTTGGTTAGGAGGTTTTTCTACGAACTGTCTGTCAGCATTCTCTATCCCAAAGGCATACCCTAATCCCTGGGAGAATGAATATTCCAGGGCAGGAGCATTATTGGAAGGGAAAATGGCGCCCAGGAATCTTCTGAAATCATAGAATCACAGAATATCCCGAGTTAGAAGGGACCCACAGGGTCTGTTTGTGTCCAACCACCCTGTGGGTGAAGAGCCTTTCAGTCCTGTCACTGGTCACAAGAGGGATCAGTGTCTGCCCCTCCTCTTCCCCTCACAGGAAGTTGTAACTGCAGAGGGGTCTCCCCTCAGTCTCCTCTAGGCTGAACAGACAAGTGACCTCAGCTGCCCTTTGTGTGGCAAATGTAGTTTGCTCTACACTAAAACAAAGCATAAGCCAACTTCAGTAGTGGACTGCACACTGTAATTCACAGGTAGAAGTAGTGGGGATATTTTGGCTATTTACAAGTAAGTAGTCTGAAGTAAACAGATTGCCTTTATACGTGTGTGAAGAGTATGAAAGCTTAACAGCTGAGTAGTATTTGAAAAGGAGTTGGCAAGCAGAAATTGGTAATTGCTGATACAAAGGCATTCGTTACAGAATTTAAAAGCAGTCATTATAGTTGCTGAACTACAATATAGTGCAATGAAACCAATGGACTATAAGATATCCAGTAAAGACATAGCTTTATGAAATACAGGAAGTGCTGAATGAAGAATTTAGTAATTTATTTCTGCAGTGAAAAAACTGTGAGTGCGTAGCTGTGGCACATTAGATGCAGATTTGATCCTCAAGTTCTGATTGGAAAAATGGATTTTATTTTCTTCCCATTAGCAATTGTCTTAAATATATTGCACTTCTTTTTCTATTTTAGAATAAAATATATATCTTCATATTAGAAATGTGTGCCATTGTTTGGTCAAAGGTGGGATTCATAGCATGTCACTCTCCTTTGATCAATACTGACTTCCCTAAGGAAACTATATAGTAACCTTTTTCATATCAGAAATATTTCTGCTAGAACATGTCCATAAGTTATCCAAGGGGGAGCATAGGCTTAATGTAGGTGATATTTTTGTTCTGTATTATTTCTGTAATTTGTAGTTACTATTAATCAATGATTACTAAAGTTGCTTTCATGAGAAATGATAAATGTAAGTAGAAATTCTCACTTTTCTGTCTGGAAGGCTGTAATATGAGCAATTCTGCACTGAGGCAGGCATGGGGTAGGTGAGAAGAATGCCGTGCAGCAGCTTCCACGTACTCTGTGGATCTAGTGAGCCCTGTAACTGATGCTCCCCCAAGCCCTGAGGCTGTCCTGCACACACATCTAGAGTTTACTTACTTTAAAATGGGGAATGCAAGCAGAAGGGTTGTGTCTATAGTAATGACACGTGTGTGTTGTGGCTTCCCTGCCACAACACAGGAACTGGAACTGTGACAAACCATTTGTTAGGGTCTGCACCAAGGACCTTGTTTGGATTGGCTTAAAGCAAGCCTACCTTTAAGAAGTTCAGCGGTACAGTGTCCTTTACTGCATGTTCAAGGTGAGATGCATTTAAGAGGAGCTGTAATTTTTGACACAACAGCTTAATGAAGAAAAGAAGCAGGAAGGTGAAGGTTGGTGGATAGATGTGTTCTTTAAACAGTGCAGGGAACTTGCAGGCTGAAGTTGGCAAGACTAACGTAGATTAAGAAAATGCCATTTTGAATTACAAAAACTATCCTAAATACAGTTTGTGTTTAGCTCTTGTCTTTGTTTCCATGGACCAATTTCTCTTCTTTTCCAGTGTACTCAGCCCCTGCTAAATGAACTGATGCCAGACATCGCAATGGGTGTGTCAGCAATGTCTTTGAAAGACAGAAGACTACCAGAGCTCACAGTGGACACGGAGCTCAGCCAGGCAGTTACAGAGGTAGGGCCCGGCCCACCCCAGCACATTTCATGCATTCAGAACAGACACATGCCTACTTATCGGAAAAAACATGCAATAGAGCAAAAAATAGATGCTCGAGAAAACCCGCAGGAATATCCTGACTTCTACGACTTCTCTAATGCTGCATGCAGACCCTCTACTCCAGCACCCAACAGGCACAGTCCTTCACCTTCACAAGGCATTTATTTTGGCCCAGATTTGTACAGCCACAATAAGGCATCACCAAGTGGCTTAAAGTCAGCCTATCTACCTTCCCAGATATCTCCTAAAAAGCAAGAGGATTCTAGGAGGGAGTACCTGCTCTCACAAGATGGGCATCAACACAGGCAAAAGAATGAGCCAATACACCTCGATGTCTTAGAACAGCCTCCCCAGCGACTGGACTTGGCACTGGCTACCCAGGAGAATGCTGGGAATGGCCCTGTTCACGTCAGGGGAAGAACAAAAATGGAAACGGATTTAACCTATGGGCTAACCTCCAACAGACCTTCACTCTCTGCATACAACTCTGATGTGCCAGAAGAGAGACCCAGTAGGAGACTGGCAGATGATGAGCCGTTGGAACATGGAGCACAGAGAAATGCAGATTTGGAAAGGGAAGATGGAGTAAGCAGAGGAAGGAGGTCTCCAAACAAACCAGACTTCCTGTATAAAAAATCTGCCCTATGAAAGCAACCTCCACTGTTTCTCTGTGCCTAAGAGTTGTAAACATCCCATTCCTTGCAACTTTTGGCCTGACTTCTGTCAGAGAAATTCTTTCATGCCAGCAGAAAAATTCAGCTTTGCTCACTTGTTTTGTACATACATTGCTTTATTAGAGACAGCATGTTATCAGTTTGGTTTTAATGCTGCTTCTGGGTTTATTTTGTTGCAATTTTTTTTGGAGCAGATTTAATTAAGCCTTTTAAAAAAACAGAAACTGGTACCTTTTTTCTACAACCTGGTAGCCTTTTGCACCTGTACATCTATTTTAGTGTATTAGTTTTGTACTAATATGTTAAACTTTAATGTCACATTTAAAGGACTGTATTTTCATACTTTTGCATTTACCCTTTCACATGCTGATTCTCTATGTGCATTGATTTGCACATTATGAAATGTATTTTCTTATGAGATAATAACAGTGCGTTTATTTTTTAATTATAGGAATTCCAAAGAACAGCACATCAAAAAACCTACATTTTTAGTTGGATTTTTTTGTTTGTTTGTTTAGATTGAAATCTTCCTGATTTTTTACGACTACGGCAAGAATCTAATATTTTGTTTGAAAAGTTTTGGCAGCTGGTCTTGTCTTTATATACACAGCAAACCCACTTCAAGAATTATATTGGGGGTTTTAAAAATCCAGAGGGATATTTAGGAATCCAAATTCCTGTGAAATTCACTGGAATATGACAGTACGACTCTGTTTACTTTTGTTTTGGCTGTGACCATGGAGGACTCCATGATCACCTGGAAGCAGGAAGCACTTACTAGGCAGACTAGAATTGCTGATTTGCCCATTTAGAAATAAATCTAGAAATACTGTAAAAATTACAGTAATTACTTGTTCTTCCAGCTGCTCATCCGTGGGTAGGCGAAGACCAGATGAGCGGATTCCTGCTAACTCGTGGAGTGTCAGGAAGACGAGGCACGGAACCTTGGCTGTTGCCTGAACACGTGGGAGGGTTTCCCTCCCCGGCGGTGCCGGGGTGACAGCCCATGGCCTTGCTTTCTCCTGCCTGTGCTTACAAAAGGGCTTCACTCTCAGTGACAGTGTTCCTTACCTGGCCTCACGTGGCGCTGGCCCCCCAGGTGCAGCTGTTCTGTGAGCAGAATGCAAGTGAAGAGTCACCGCTTCAGCATCACCACACGTGTGAAGCTCTGTCACTCTTAAATTACACCTCCATTGCCTGATTTGCTTTTTGAAAGCACAGAAATGAGATTCCCCTGTTAACAGGATGTGAGGAGGGAAAGATGCTGATCTGGGCTGGCTCCTGCCACTGGGGCAGGGTTCAGCAGAGCACCAGGGGAAGGGTTACAGTTATGAAGTACATCCTTAATACTCATGGTGCAGTTCTAACAGCAAATTCATTGCATTCAGGATAGGGATCTGATGCCATTGCAGAGTAGTGATTGCTGGTAAGGTCCTCTTTGGTGGGGGGTTAAATGCAGTTTCTGTAATGAGTTTCCCTATAGCAGAAAACTATAGTCCCAGGTGTGACCTAAGGACTTCTTTAAGATTAGGTTGAATTGTTTTCTGCAGCTCAAAGTGCTTAATACTGTTTAACAGAAATCTTGCTGCAGCTTTACTTTTGGTTTTAGTTGATGGCGAATTTTACCTAATGTGTTTCATTAAAGTATGGAGGGCCTGGTTACAACACAGTGTTACTGAAATATATTGAATACTGCATTTCCAAACTACCAAATAGCTTCTAGAAGAATTAAGGTATGGATCTTTGAACCAATAAACTCTGTCTCCTGCAGGCACATCTATAGACCTGCATCCGTGGTGGTTCTGCAGGTGCTCCTTTTGAGATGCAGCCATGGAAAGCATGGTGTAGGGGTGGAGCAGAAACTTGCCTAAACTCTGCAGGTGATGTGTCTTGTGGGTGAGGAGAGACTTTTTTTTTCCTCTGTCAGCTTTTTTTATCTTGTTTTTTGCCCACAGTCAAGGCACTGGGTGGTCCTAGCTTAGTCACCCATCTGTGGGATTTCCATGGGACTGGTGTAGAACACTGTTAAATGCAAGAAGGTGTCAGTGGGGGGATGGTGTTGCTGCAGGTTAAGGGGCTGAGGCTCGTTGGGTTTCTCCTGAAGATTCGAGCACAGTGCTGTCTGACTGCGTAGCTCTAACCGCACACGAAGGTCTCATCCTCACCAGCATGAGACCAGCTCAGTAGAACCAGTAACTTTCAGCACACACAAGAACCCTGAAACTCCCTGGACTTGCATCATGTATACGTTGGCAGCTTAACTACTAAAAAATTACAGCTGCCCTCAGAAAACTTATTATTCTCAGTATTTTTGCCTAAAACTGATAGATGTACTTCAGGAAAACTATTTTGATTATCATAGTTTGATGTGGCACTGTGTACTTGGGCAGAGGTGGGACTGAGATCTATAGATAGAACTTTAAAGCTTGAAATAAGGGAGGGGTGTGGCTGATGAAGATGAGAAGTTTTGAGGTTATGGTTTGAGGGAAATAATGAAATGCTTTGGTTTTGGAATAAGCTGGTGAGAAATGCCTCTGGGGAGGACATGTCTGTGTTTTAGAATACAAAATTGTTTCTGAAGTCTCAGGAGCTGTGCAGTATTAAAAAAGGATGAAAAACATGTTTAAAAGTAGATGCAGAATGAAAGACAAGTCCTTCTGAGGCCACAAAGACAATCAGGCCATGTAGACAATCTGTGTTTTCACTTGCATATTTTGAATTGGGAAGAAGATGGCAGCTAATGGCAGCTGGTTTGAAGTGGAAAAGAAGGATTTATTGAATTTCTGGAACTTTATTTTTGTAGTCCAGAGCAGGATTTCCTATTTGGGATGTGCAGAGGGGTGAGACCATTTTTCATGGCAGCATTATTCAGAAGCCAGTGTTCATCTTACATCTCACTTGCACACCACACGTACCTGTGCTACCTGCTACTCCTTGTTCTCTGTCTACTGAAACTTTGGTGCAGAAGCTCCTTGTTTACATGAAGCACTTTCTGATTAGGCTGGAAATTGACACCTTTTCCTTCTATAAATTAGATGGAAATGACGGATTCTTGACTATTTTGCTTGAGGATAGAGATATAAACATTGTTTTTTTGAATAAGGGAGACTCATGCTCCTTGTTCTATTAAAGAGAGAGCTCAGACTTGCATTTAGTGAGCAACATGCAAAAAGGTCTTATTCCCCTTTCCCCAAACCCAACTCCTCTTTTCCTTAATATATGGATGAATAACTTAATTGCTAAAACACATTCTTCCTTTAAAATGTTTTGTTGTTCCACAGAATTATTGTAGTTGTGTATTAGTAACTGCTGTGTTGATTGGCAGTTTCATGTTGTATTTTCCTGTTCTTAAGGATTTTCACTTAACGAAAATTAAGGCTGTGGCCACCTGTACTTGTAAGCCTTGGGTTTTGTTCCCAGAATGTCCCAAATGTACGTCTTTAGGGGTTTCTTTGGTTTGGGTTCGGGAAAGTGGGGGGGGCAAGGGGGGTTGGGTGTTTTGTGTGGGTTTTTGGTTTGGTTGTTTTTCTGGGGTTTTTGTTTTTTGAAAGAACACTAATGCTGTTTGAGGCACTGTTCTTCTAATAATTCTATGCTTCTATGGTAGAGGTGGTGCTGAGCCCTGCTGGATGCAAGGTACAGCTTGGAGGGAAACTTGTAAAACCGCATTTGGGGTTTCTGTAATTACCTGTACTGCCAGAAGGCAGCCCTGCCCTCGGCAGTGTTAAGAATTTGTTTCTTGTCCTTGTGTTGTTACTGGTATAAAGTCAAGTGCCTTCAATGCTAAAGGCTCAGAAAACTTTCTTAAACTGACTTCATGTCCTATGCAAGTGTTTTTTCTACAACCTGCATAACCAGTACTTTGTAAAACTTGTTTACGCTTCAATTGTACATAGTGTTTTTTTAAAAAAAAATAGTATTTTTATTTAGGTACCTCCAAACTTGAATTCTAGTCTTGTGTGATGCATTGTAAAACAATACATTTCTCTTTTGAGTACCATTACAGTTGTAAAAAGGTTTTCACTGGTTCTATTTTTCTACTGTTGCTGAGAAGCATGTAACACTGACTTTATCCTACGTATAGTTGGCATTTCAAATAAATGGCTTGTATAGAATGTGGTTGTGTGGCTGCTTCCCCTGAGCTGCTGCTGCCTGGCTGCACCCAGCACCCTGCCCTGCTCACTCCAGGCTGCAGTGACCAGGGCTGGGGAAAAGGAGCCCAGCAATAAAGTGAAAAGGCTTCTGGGAAAAAAGGGGCACAATAATGCTGTGAACACCAAAGACGTGATATCAACCAGTGTAAAAGAGGGATTTGAAATTAGTCACTCTGATCAGGCCGTTAATAAAAATGAAAAGCATTTCAGTAAAGTAGTTCTGTGAGTTCTGGCTGGAGCCAGTGACTGAGGCCATGCCTTGTGACAGGCAAGAGGGCTGCTCCGAGCTGGGCCTTGGGGCGCAGCCCTGGGTGCAAGGAAGCGTGTGTTCATTTTCTCGTTAGAGCAGATATGTTTCAGCATTCCCAGGTTGCAGTTTCCCTGCCGACTGTTCCAGCTGACTGTTCATTACAGCTGTGTCTCAGAAACAAGTGCCTCACTGCTTCAGAGCAATGGCTGAAGTTCAGAAGTGTCATCTGGCCACTTGCCTGGTCCCACTCTGGTGTAAGAGGGCAAAATACTGTGGGTTACATCCTGACACAGAGCACAGGTGGGTTAGGAGAGGGAGAACTGTGTGGTCCCACATGTTAATTACTGACACCTTCACTCCCACAGCCAGGAAGATGAGTTGTAGGAGCTTCCTAAATTAGACAATTTTAACCTTTTTTCTTACAGGCTGTCACTTTGCAACAGTGCTTCTAAACCTGCCAGCCTCAGAGGAGAGGAGGATGCCTGATGTCTCTGTGCTAAGGGGAGGCTTTCTGCATTGGAAAGGGAGACTTGGAGCTGGGTCCCTTCAGGTGGACCCTGCTTCAGTACAGGCTGATGCCAGGAGTGGACAGTGCTCATGGTCAGTTCTGGCCCTGTGCTCTGCAACTGGAGCCACAGGAATTCTACATTTGAACTCACTCCTTCCATCACTGCTGTATTTTCTCAAGCACAGCAAGGCCGGTGCTGGGCCATAAAGCATTTCTGTGATCACTGGGGCCTTCCACTGCTTTTTTATTTCCTGTGGAAGACACAGTTGCCTTTGGGTACCATCTCCCCCACTCCTTCAGTGAATTACGGAAACTGCACCACAGAGGAAACATGACCCTGTCCTGCTCTAAACTGTACTTGCTAGCATGCTGCCATTCCTGGTTTCACACCTGGCTCAGGTAGAAACAAAGGTCTAGAAATCCTGGGTTTGACTAGCCCCCACTATACGCCTTGGTGGCTTGGCTAACAGGTCATCACTGGGCTGCCTCTGTCTGCCTAGATTGAGGATGGAAACAACACTACAGCAGCACTGTGAGAAAACAAGACAGTACACAGTGAAGAGTTCTTTTAATCTTTTTATATTGTAGTTAGATGTGCAGTTACAGCTCCTGTAACAGTTGCTACCAAAAAAAAGCATGTACAATACCCAGAGTTAAATTTAAAAGCAAATAGGAAAGAGCCCTGGGGGTTGATGACACATTAAGCATGAGTCAGCAGTGCCCTGGCAGCCAGGAGGGCCACCCATGTCCTGGGGTGCATCAAGCCCAGCAGCACCAGCCAGGCAAGGGAGGGGATTGTCCTGCTCTGCTGTGCACTGGGGCGGCCTCATCTGGAGTGCTGGGGACAGTTCTGGGCACCACAACATAAAATACATACAAAGCTGTTAGAGTGTCCAAAGGAGGGCCGGGAGGACCTGGAAGGGCCTTGAGGGGAAGCCCTATGAGGAGCAACTGAGCTCACTGGGTCTGTTCAGCCTGGGGGAGACTGAGGGGAGCCCCCCCTGCAGTTACAACTTCCTTGTGAGAGGAAGAGGAGAGGCAGACATTGATCTCCTCTCTGTGGTGCCCAGTGACAGGACTGGGGGAATGACCTGAAGTTGTGTCAGGGGCAGTTTAGGTTGGATATTAGAGAAAGGTTCTTCACCCAGAGGGTGGCTGGGCACTGAACAGGCTCCCCAGGACAGTGGTCACAGCACCAGCCTGACAGAGTTCAAGAAGAGTTTGGACAATGCTCTCAGACACCGGGTGTGACTATGCAGGGCAGGGAGTCGGACGTGATGATCCTGATAGTCTATGTTCTATGAAACTGCTCAGCTGAGCATCTATGCTAAACTACTGTTTGTAAATAAAACGGTCAGAAACAGTTAATAGTGAGAATGATAAAAGTCTACCTTTGCTTTTGAAAAACCATTAACATGGAAGCAGAATAGTACCCCATGATATAGAAATCCTCAAAAACTAGAACTTTAATGTATGCTTTGGGGTCTAACTACATTAGGCTCCAAACTTACAAAATCTTAATTTTTAATTGCAGCTAAGTGTAGTCTTAAAAGTCAGTGAAACATCTCCTCTCCCATGATTATCACAGTGGTTATAAAAAGAACATTCCATACTGTAGCAAAATACCAAGATGCTGCAGTGTTTTCAGCAACATTTATAAAGTAGAAGAATTTGCTGTAGGCTAGTTTTTAAAATCAAAGCATATAACAAACCCCCCCTACTTAGTTTGTAATTTAGTACCCCTCCTAGCTCGTTTATGTTCCAATGAGCGAATTAAGATAATCTGAAAAATTTTTTACCGTGGAAACCATCCCTGTTCAATACTAGAAATAAGTTTTTTTAATGTAGAAAACCAGAGAGAACACTCTGTTGCATGAAGCCTAAGGTCTGCTTTCCCATTTGTGAGCAGCCTGGGGAGCGCCTCCCCAGCGGGAGCGGGCAGGCAGCAGTGCTGGTTCAGCCACAGCCCGGCCCGCCCCAGCCCTGCGACAGGGCAGGGACAGGCAGCTCCTTGGTGCTGGGGCCCTCACCGGAATGGCTACAGCCCCAAGGCAGGAGACAGAGCCATTCAAGCAGGAGAGCCGGGAGCGCGTTCCCTGCCACCGAGGGCAGGGCAGGGCAGGGCAGGGCGGAGCCCGGGCGGGTTTAGCACAGCCACGGCTCCAGACCCCGGCAGTAACCACGGGAGCGGCAGGGAAGCAGCAGGACACGCTGCTCCGGTACCTGCCCTCCTCCCCTGGAGACAGGGCCGGCTTTCCCGGGAATGCCAAGTCGATCGGTACTGAAATCCCTCTAAGTGCAATGTAAGGATTTGTTAAGAACATGTTTTAGGTGCTACAAATGAAGGACGTGTAAGACAAAATGATCATGTTTCTTGGACAGCTGGATTTTGATGAGAAGCCAAAAACTGAAGATGCCTTTTTTGTTTGCCAGTGAACATTGTTTTGCCAGTTGTCCTTTCAGACCCAAACCCTCTCAGTCTAACTACAGTAGTACTGCATCCTGTTAGTCCGTCGCCTTTTCCGAGACTGAAATTCTTCAAAGAAGTGCTGAATGTCTTCTCTTTTAACCACCTAGGAGAAGCAGTATGAAACCCAAGTTGTGGTGCAAGAGCTTAATTAAAGGATCCTGTTTTATCTCCGCACATAATGCACAGAAAAGCAAATACCCTGAAATTTCTCTGGTACAGCTTTCCTGTTGCACCCGAAGGAGAGAATTAATGCCCAAATTCTATTGTAGATAATACAAACAGGGAAATGAGTTCCTCAAAGGCAGAACAAAGACATGGACCAAAGCTCCCAATAGTATTTTAATGACTTTGACCTCTTGCTTTTACCATCAGAAAATTTAACACAAAGCAAGATTTTCACTAGCTCGCTTCAGGGTCATTCCAATGTAACTAAGAATGGCAATACAGCAAGTCAACCAACAAAATGCAAGTATTACTTAATAATGGCATGAAAATTCCTGCAGGAAAACAATTCAGAAGACTGACAATCATAGTCAGTCCTTATTCTTCTAAGGGTTTAGATTCAATCTAAGAAAAACCAGAAAAGTTAAGAGCTTTTCTTCCTGAATATCTTACCTAGAGCAACAGAAGTTTCATTTTAATCTAAGAATTGCTCTCAGTACCTTGCAGACAAATTTCTGTAAAGTTCCCATTATCTCTCAACAATGTCATAAAGGAATTGTTAAACTCGAATAAAATAAGGGATTTCTGATTTCTACTGCAGTACCAGCAACTCCAAGAGACAAGAAAAAACATTACAACAGAACATCATGGTATTCACCACCCAGCCCTCAGCAGTTCTTTAAAACACATTTTCTGGCAAACAAATTCTGGAAGTTGCACCTTACCGTTCCCTCATCTGCAAACCTCCTGAGATAGTCAGTCAGTTCTGTCTTTAAATCATTGTATTCTGGATGGCAAAGCAAAGGCAAAGAAAAAAACAGTAAGATACCCAGTTTTAGTTTAACATTGGCTCAAGAACACAACTTGTTCTACTTCCTCTTGTCAATTGTTAGGTTTACTTCAGACAAATCTAGGTTTGAAATAGATTATAAATAATAATAATGTAAACATGAGAAGCCTAATAATTTATGAGACTAACCTACATAGTGTGAGTGTCTGTTTGGGTTGATTTCAAAGAAAGGTATAGAGATCAGTGAGTGAATTAGTACAAGTAACTAAAAGACTGGCCCTGCTCCCAGCTTCCCCCCACAAAGGCATGTGTGGGTCATGGTGGGAAGGCCCTGCTGTAACTTGGGACTGGGACACTGTCCTTGCCAGAGTGCAGAGCCTTGACTGGAAGAGAGAAACACAGCTCCAGGTATAAAACACCTCAGCACTGCCTTGTCACTGTGCTCCGCAGCAGAGCTACAGGGGACGCCTGGCTGGCACTACCCAGCCAACAGGAGATTGCCAAACAACAGAACAGGGTGAGATAAATCAGCCAGACAGCAGAAGTTCAAATTAATGTTTAAATATTCACATTACAATAAATCACTATCATTACAGTATCTAAGATGTTAAACAGGGTGAAAGTTCACACACCATCCAGTGTCTCACTGTAAATTAAAGTTGTAAATGATGGGCCAGAGGGGACCAATCCTGACTGAGGTGTGCAACCTGTCATACAGTTGTCTGCATGTTACTTCAAAAATATTTTGACACTACACTGCAAGGCTTGATATCAATCTCTTGTGGCAAACTGTTCAGTTAAAAGTGTGTTAAGGGAGACTCTAAAAATGGAAGTTGTATTTACCACAGATGAGTTCCACTTGCTGGACTCTGTTCATACTGTTAAGGGTGTCCATTAAAGGATCTCTCCTCTCTGTCTCTTGGTCACTGGTACCCTTATTTTCATAAGCCAAGACAGTGTCACATTCGTCTGTCAGGAACTGGACTTCAAGCTCTGAATACATTTTCTGGAGAATAAAGTAAAATTTACTTTTATGTGACAAAACTTCTCAGATGGAGGTGCTCTCCCTCAGTCCTTGTTGTGTTCAGTATCACAAATAACAACAATAAAAAGAATGTGAATCTGTATCCAGTGTTTCAGAATCTCCTCATAACTTCCAAGTAATACTGGATTAAAGCAGCAAAGAAAATACAAACATTTAGAAGCCCTTTCCTGCTATATTAATTCCACAGGATTCAGTGTAAATCTTTACATGGAACAAAGGGAGGTTCCAGCATTAAGAATATTTACATAGATTTTACCTAAAGCTTCCCTCAATGATTGTCTGGGAGCTCCTCCCTGCCTGTCCCACCTCTGTGATGGTAATGAAGAGAACATACATACCAAACAGTCTTCACAAGTGCATAATTTGCTCCTCCAGTTCGATGGCCAAAAGGTGGCAGTATCTTTTTTTACAAATGGCTTGCTTTGGAGCTCTTTCAGCTTGCAGACTGGCTCCTTGCTCTTAGCAACTACCTGAATTAAAATGAGAGTGTTCAGCACTCTGTAACGTCACTTCAAAGAGACCGTGCTCTTTTTGGCATGTCCTTCTCCTTAGGCAAGAATTTTCTTTTGTCTCAAAACCATTTATTTTTATAAACAACCTATATTACCATCCACATGAGAATTCTGATATGGTTTCAGCAATTTCCATGGGAAATTTCTGTAGAAATTTACTGCAATAACTGTAAGTATTTAAGAACTCAGAGCTGGACCATCATACAAGTGCAGCTACACCACGTATTGGAACAAACAGAAGTCACCTCAGTGTACTGGCCTGGTGGCTGAGAAGAAGGGACAGATGTAGCCCATCTGCAAGCAGACATTACACCTCTTAACAGCCCTGTTCCACAGCTCACGCTGTGCTCCACAGAGACTGCAGGTCTGAAAGGTCAGTGACTGAAGAGGAACATGGGAACACACTGAACACAGCACCCCTTCCCTGAGCCTCTACAGAATGAGGTGGGCTTCACTTCAACTATCAGCAGCATGAAGATGTGCAGGTCAGAACAGAAGGTACATTTTACCTCAGGACAGGCAGACCCAGAGCTAGTAGATGGTTCATTAAATTGTTCAGATTGCTTTTCCTCCTTTGTGTCATGGTGTTCCACTCCACTTTCTTTTTTTATTTCTTTCTTCTGCTCTTCACTTTCCTCTACCTTCAGGACAATCCCTTCATCTTCAAGTGAGTTTGCTTTGGTCAAAGGAGGAACTGGAAAATACATACCACAAGTAAAAATATTGTGCCAGAAAAGGTACAGGTCACTACAGTCATTCTCTCTGCTTCTCCTATTCTAAAACACTCTGCTTCCCAAAATCTAAGCCCTAGGAGAGGGAAGAGGGTATCACAATTTCAGAGTCCTTTACTAAGATACTTGTCCTTCTTGACACCACCTATGACAGTTTCAGTAACTGTCATGAGCTTTTTTGCTGACTGTGTTAGAGTTTTTCATCTCCAAACACACCTCAAAAACACCACCACAGATTAACTATGCTAATCTCTTGTTTATTTAAAACAAGTTTCTGTTCTGATGCCAATTCAAGTATGTGCCCTGTGACAAAGCTGGTTAGAAGGAGGAAAACCAAAAACAGACAAACACCCCGTTCTGTACTATTTACTTTAAAAGGATAAGAACTCCAGGTAGCCATCCTTGAAAATACCATTGAAGTTCTGGGCACACAAGAAATCTATCAGCAGCTGATACAAGCAGTATTTTTATGAGACTATGACAAATTGGTTCTTTCTACAGAAATCAAGTAATCTATTCTTTTAAGTCCATAGAGCTGGTGTGACCACAGGGAACATGTGTCCAGAGCACAGCCCCAGCCCTACCTGGATTAATGTTAAACATATTCATTTCAGGTCACTCTATCATTCACTATTTGCTGCTCAGAGTGTCTGTAAGAACTGTTTGTTTCACTGCTTTCCTTAGGATGGCCCTTCAGTTCTTTGATCTAGTTTAGAAATTAAGTTCCTTGACTCAAGTATTAAATCTTCATCCATTTTGTGCTAGACATCTTTGATAAAGTAAATAAAAGCAAGCAGCACTGAACCAAGATTGAAGAATGAAAACTGCTTTTTTTTTTACACAAATTACTGTCACCCCACATGTTCCACCGCTGAAGGTGATTGTCCAATATAATTAATGAGTATCATTTTCCCAACCACTTAAAATCAGTATTATGTCATTAACCAACCATGTATGAGAAATACATGCTCACAAAATACTGGCTTAGATCTCTTAACTTTCTTTACCTGCCAATTGTGATGCATAAGCCCACAGGAAATGGCAACGTTTCATGCAGGCCTGGCACACCATTTCATGGAAGTCTCCACTTTCAGGGGGAACTGCACCAAGATGCTGTCAGAAAGAAGTAAGCACACAGCAGTGAAGCATCTATACTGATCCCATACTGAACCTAAGAAGAATTCAGTCCCAAAGCTGTCCATAAACTGATGAGAACTATTTGGGCAATTAAAAGCACTTAGTGGCTTTCTTCTGAAAAAGCATTCCTGCAAAGCTCACAGTATGCAGCACAACATTCTTCATTCATACACTTAATACAAAAGAAGCTTATCTGCAAGAACCCATAATTGAATCCAATCTTTTTTTTTTTTTTTTTACTCTTTGATCCTGCAACTTCAAGCATGGAATTTCACTTGTGCACTTCAAGGCACAAGAGGCTGAATCCTTAATGCTTACCCATTAAGTAGGGCACCCACTACAGGGTTTGGCTGCTTTCAAAAGACTTCCCCAAAGTTTGAAATCAAGAATGAACAGCACAGTCTGTTCCTTGCTACTTAAAGAAATTAAGAGTTTAAAAGGCATTCTTTTGAAGGAAGAACTATTCAGGTAGTTGATAATGATGTGCCTCAGTAAGAGTATTTTCCTCACCAACTATACTGATTAGAGTTTTCTAATTAAAGAGACAGTTATAAAGTTACTACTTTCTTCTGCAGTGGTAACCTTCAAAAAGGTAGGACTCTTCACAGTATTTTTTAACTGGAGTGGACAGCAGTGCAAGATTAGACTTTCAATGCTCCTTTGCATAAGCTGAAAACAAATGTGTTGGAACTCCTGTAATAATCTCTTTTGAGAACTACAGCAAACTTCCCAAATAAGAATTACCATACAAACCTAACCAACACCAACTCAATCCTGTGCAAATGGCAGTTCTGCTATTTATAGTTTCCTTACCCTTCCATGGAACCAGTCTTCACAAACTATGCATTGGATCATCTCATCTGGAATCTGGATGAACAATCATATTATTAGCATTAATAGCAACCTCCAGAATTTCTCACCAGTCTCAAACTGCAGTATCATGCAAATCCTGCTCAGTGAATTGCCTTTTCCTCTTCATCCCTCACAGGGACTTGTCATTAATAAGCAGTTAGTGCTTTGTTAGTCAGTTTGCTTCCCTCAGGTTCAACAGCACATGTCATCTCTCATGTGGCTGAGGCTGTGGAAATCCCATTTATTACTACAAAACCAGTCTTCCCAGCAGGGCAAGACTTTCTCACAAAAAGCTGATAAAAGTTAAAACACTACTGATACCCTTCTTCCTATAAGCAGAAATGCATGAACAGACAGCTCAGCAGAAGAAAGATACTGATATTCACACTGTCATCAGGTCAGTGAAAGATGCCAGAACCAAACTTAACTGGTCACCATACAGGACAGTATGAAGTGCTTTGTTATGAAACAACTATTAATTATTTCTTCAGAAATGTTTTTAGCTGTCTCTGAACTTGAGAGAGGGGAGCATATAAAATGCTTTTTTTTTTTTTTTGTATTTGAAAGGCCTTCCCTGTTCTTTAAAACAACTGATTCCTGTGACTGCAAACAACAACACGCACGTGCAAATCCAGTGCTGTGTTTTAGTGTTTCACAGAGACAAAAAAGTGTTCTGGCTACCATCTAGGACTGTAGCTAGTGCTACAGGACAGGACAGACTCTCCCCGTCCCAGAAGCCTTGCCAGAGCATTGCTGTAGGCACAAGGAAGCACATTCTGGTTTCTCCTAACATGTGCAATGTGTTTATTCTGCACTAGGCCACATTTCTCAAGGTTATGATAACCCTGTCCCCCAGCGGAACTCTGCAACTTCAGGGAACTGCAGCACCATTTCATCCAAATGATGACTTGTCCTCCTCATTTGTCTCTAAGGCATAAACTTCACCATTAAAAAAAAAATATCAAGTAATTACTTCATGCAACATATGAAAACCAACATGGAACATAAGATTTCTTGAAGTGGGATCTTCCTTGAAAAGCAGCTCAGTGACCAGCCTTTACACAGTATCTACCATAAACACCATCTATGTATGATTACTACTGGATTTGGTACTTCTTACCTCATCTTCAGGATCAGGGTAAGGTCTTTTACACGTACAGTACAATCCATAGAAGTTGTCATTATATTTATTTCCTGAATTCACCTTGTTTTTTTCCTAGGAGAAAAGGGAAAGAAGTCTCAAAAGACAACACAGTAAAAAACAAAAGACAGTAAACACAAAAGACAGCCGTTTCTGTTCCCCCTTCATTCCTAAAACCATCATTATTTTCATCAGCCTGAATAAACAAAAAGAAAGATATTCTCCAGACACCTCTGCTTTACACTGAGCAGCAGATAGGGCACATGAGGAATGCTAAAATTCAAACCTAAAGAGGAAAAACAGTCTGCTCACCTTTGTAACAAATGGCAACCGTGGTGTCAGACAGATTAATGGACAGATGCTGAAGCTCACTTAACCTGTACAATTGAATTTTCACTGAACTGAAGCAGAAGGAACAACCATGTGATCCATTTCATTGACTCATCAGCCTAATGGTAACATCTTAAAATTGTCACAAGTGTCTCTGTAGGGATCACTGCACCGTGACTTTGCTGACTAGCTCTGGATCCATTTCAATTCTCCCATAACAAAATAGGCATACACAAAACCACTGCCTGTTTCAATGTTTGGACTGCTATCATCCTGGGAGCACCAGTGCAAGCAAGCCAAGCAGCATCCTGCTGCTGCTTCCCAGAAGATCGAGATTGTCAGTTACTTGAAAAGTTCAAAATGCCCACCAAGTAGAAAAGTATAGGCAGCTTAATACAGTAAAAAAACATCCCATCAGTAGGCTCTGGTGACAAACTATTAGGGCACTAATACCATCACAAAGAAGGAATGAGAACTGTCCCTCTGAGAGCAGCACAGCCTTAAACTTTCTTAATGCTACTGCAAAACTGCATCCCAAAAGGTTATTCTGAAACAGCTTAAAGCTAATGAGATGCATTAGTGCAGAAACACTACAATCTGCTTCTGGAAGTGCACTGACCATGGATGCAGAGCTGCTGCACTCATGGATGAAAAGGACCAAATGTTCTTTCTTCTCCCAGCATTCCCCTCTGGTCCCTCAACAGTTTTGTACCTTGCCATAATATCCCCACCTTTTTTAACTTCCTGGGAAGACTGAAGGCGTCACATGAATCAGCACTGGCTGAGGCAAGGCACCAACCTCCCAAGACTGTTATTTTGATTCTGAATGCCTGAAACCTGTCTGAAACTTACCGGGAGTAACTTGCACTGCAGATTTTTGAACTTGCTATTTCCACAGTCACAGCGGAAATTCCTGGAAAGAAAAACGTAGCGTTTCAGGGCTTATATGAAGTGAGAACACGCTGAGTTTCGTATTCTTAACAATTCTCAGCAGTTTATCAGGAGCCAGGGGAGCTGTGAGGGTCCTACACGGCCGCTCCCGCCCCTCCGTCCGTACCTCTTGGTGTAAAGCTCGAAGAGGCGGTGGGTGCCGTGGCACTCGTAGCTGCAGGCCAGGCAGATCCCCGCGGGCTCGGCGCCGGGCGGCGTGCAGGTGCTGCAGGCGTACAGCGCCTGCCGCTTCACCGCGCCCTGCGGGAGACACCGACCGGCCGCGGCGTGAGGGGCGCCGGGAAGGGGGGCGGGGCAGCCCCGCCCCGCCCCCAGGTTCCGCCCCCAGCTAGACCACGCCCCGGGTCACGCCCCGGGCCCAGGCCCCGCCCCCGGCCCCCAAGGCCCCC
>VXBC01012122.1:3244467-3267589 GCA_013399945.1 Ploceus nigricollis
GGGGCCGCGCCGAGGGGGCTCCGCCGGCCCCGGGTCGCCGCCCGCGCCCCGCATCGTTCACCCGCGCCTGCCCGAACTTTGGCAGGTGGTGGCGGGGACGACGACGACGACTACTATGACGACGAGGAGGATGCAGGCGAAGACGAAAACAACGCGGACGCGGCGACGACCGGCGATGATCCTCCCGTGAAGCGGACGAAGGTGCAGCAGCCGTGAGGGCGGCGCTGGACGCCGAGCCTGCGCCTAGACAGGCTGTACCGACTGTAAGTGTCCCGGGCCCGCTGCACGGACCAGGTCCTGCGGGGCTGCTGCTCCGGTTCAAATGCGAAATGTCCATCCCGGCACTGTTTTAATACGGAAGCCTTTCCGAAAGGATGCGCCTGGGTGTGAGCAGCGTGTTGCTTACGGGGTGCCAGTATTATACTGACACCAGTTTTTTGGTAAACAAGTTGACAAGTATAAACTTTTCTCACAAATCTTCGGATTGGTATGTTTTTTAATACCGAGTCAGAATATTTCTTCATGTGACACCACTTTTAAAATAAAGCAATAAAACCTGAAAAGTGTTATTTTGTCAAATATGATCTCTAAAAGTACAAGACAGCTTGTGTTTGTACGGAGAAAAAGCAATATAAGACCACTCTAAGTATCAAAATTAACAAGCATGTATAGGACTGTGCCCCTTCCTGTACAATCCTACAGTGGAAGATTATTTTTGTCTATCATCTACAAGGTTTAGTCACCTGTCAATCAAGAAGCTTCTGTGAACAGGTATAAAACACTCTTGATAGTCGCTCAAGCAGTGCTCTCTAGCAGAATTTAACTGCCTGAATGAATACTGTGAAAACCATTTTGGGGGATTATTTTCATTTTCTTGTGTTCTCCTGGCACAGTTTGTTTATATATTATGGAAACTGAGCAAATCTTGAGACTTACATATGTAGGACAAAGTGTGGAAATAAATGAACTTTTATGAGGACAAAATTGTCTGCATTCGTTTGAAATGCAGGGAGGAGCCAGAAATGAGGTCCAGTAAATGTGTCCTTGACATTTATGTACTCAGATCGTCTAAGATACTCTGTTGGCAGATGGGATACAGGCATAACTGAAAAGACCAACTCAGGTTGTACACCTGTTTTCCCTTTTCCTCCAAATAAACCTTCCAGAAATGGTATGAACTGTGTAATGGCTGAAAAGCAGCTTTTAATATTAGGCAAGAATTTGTGGCCTTTACCTATAAACAGTGTACACAGTCCACTGGCATGCCATGGACTGAAAATGTTTGGTCTAAAGCAACAGACCCTAACTTAGCACAGGAGTAAGCGCAGGTAACATTCCAGTAATGGGATACTTCTTTTTTTCTGTCAGCCTGGACACAGGAATATGCTGCACCTGAACTCCAGATAATACCAATGAGCATTGAGTCAAAAACTAACATTCAAATTTCTGCCTTTAAAGAATCCTTGCTAGCCCTTGACAACCAAAAATTGTAGCTACCGAAACTGTCAAATGACAAAAAGAGCATTGGAGCTTCAGGGGACCTTATGCAAGTTGAAGTTGTGGGTTTGCTTGTGGCAAAAGTGCCCTAACTCAACAGACTTCATTTTTCTGGGAGTTGTTGCGAGGTCAGCAGGCACAGGAAGCTTTAGTGTGATGTGGTTCTCTACCCTCCCAATCCCCTACAGCTGTGTTCTGAACACCATCTGGGGAGCCTCTAAGTCAACTGTGGCCCTGCATTTTAGGCAGAGTAGGCAAGCCTCAATGGAAAAAAGATGCTGTATTCTTCACCTCAGAGAGATGTAGTGCTTTTGTACCTAACCAACCTTCAAGGGGGCACAGAACAAGCTCAGTTCACCACATCTGCACTGTTCAGTGCAATTTGTATGTCTTACTAATAGAACTTGGTTTTACTGGCCCAAGGGGGCTCAATGGATTTCCTCACTAAAATAAACGGGAGAATGCTGATATGTTTGTATGGAATTAAAAGAGCTGATGTGAACCAAATTCTTGGTAGTATTTACATGAGAACCAACTACTTTTACTAGTTACAAAACATTACAACAGAAATGTCAAAGCACGTCTCCTTCACAAAGACTGGGATTATATGATGTACTCTATTGTTACTGTTTTGAAATACTGAACTGCTAGTTCACAAAACTTTGAGGCTAAATTCATGAAGGAACTTAACAGGTTGCAGTGTTCTGTGTTAAAAAAAGAAGCTTTAAGTCTCGAGTATGCAAGGCACTCAGCTCTGTGAGGGAGAGGAGGTAATCTCCTTATGCCTAGTTAACTGGGGCATTGTCTAAAAGTGCAGTACCTTTCCTGTCTCCCAGGAGAGGGATCCACAGTCATCATCTTCATTAAAGGATTTGAATGCCATTCACCCATGGCAGGCCATTCAATTCCCACTCACTCCATCTTAAAAGGTTACTTATCCACAAGCTATCGTGAGTGTCAGATTCTCTGTAAAATACCCAGTAGTCTGGCAGCTGGGACATCATGGGGTCTAATTTGTGGTGGCTAGGTTAGCACTCAGCAGTGTGAACACCTGAGCAGTTCTGGGCACACACACCAGCCACATGGACTGGACGTGGGCCCTGAGGACCAAGGTGAGCAGAAGTACCTTCTTATGGCTGTAGCATGTTCTTTCTTCCCAGAAGAAACCTGCACCATAGGGGTATCTTTAAGGAGAGCTAAGATAAGTCAGCTCTTAAAATTTAACTACATGATAAAATTATTAAACTGCTTTTGTGCATTAGTTCATTTGTAGAAAAGTGGTTCTTATCAAAGACTGTGACATAAAAAGCAAGATTTTTTAAAAACTAATAAGAGAAACTAGAGAGTATCCTTTTAAGAAAACAATGGAGCAGGCAAGAGAAAATAAGGAGAGTTAATATGTAATACATTCTGCAACAACTGGAACATTTTGTTCCAGGGGTAAATCAATCCTCATATTTTTAATTTAAAAGAGGAATCAAATTTGCAATCCTACTTTGCTGCTGGAAGAAACATGTCATAAGGAACAAATTTTATTGTAACTTACTTTTGTCCAAGTTTGAAGGGCTGCAGCCTCATTATGCTCTTCATTGGACCTGCTCCCCCATGGCAGGAATTGAAGAACAGGCTCATTAGCACTTAAAAATATGTGGCAGACACATTCCTGAGATGGGAAGGGACTGTCAGGTAAAGTCAAGCAGCTAAAGAAACTAACACTGAGACTGCTCAAGTGATGTTTAAGCAGTCTGACAATGCTTTATCTTGTGACACAAATGAATAAAAAGAAATGCAGGGTAAGTGGCAAACAGATGATCATTAATCACCTTTGCATTACAACTACTCACTTTGTTGGCAGAACATTAAAGCTCAGAATGTTGCAAAACTTCAAGCTTGATTATCCCAAAAGTTTATAGATGTCATTTTCTGTTACAAGAATGTCTTTGGTGACTCAGATAAATCAGCCTTGACAATACCTATAAATTTTCAGAATAATCAAGCTGAAAGTTATTTCACTACTTTTTTTTTTAATACTACAGTAAAAACCAATTTATCATTAATTTTTATGGTCTTCCCTGTCGGTAAGATTTCACCTGTTGATGCTCCCCTGGTGTCAAAAATGCTGGAAGCCCCAGCAGAGCTAACTTAGCTCTTCTCCTACTCCCACTGTCTAATATTTGTATACACTCTGTTACTAGTTCTCCACTGCTGCTTTCCACTTCAAGCTCAAATCCTTACACACACAGCATTTGCTTGAATTAGACTGTGTGTTTTTCTGTAGTTAGTTGCAAAGCACTGTCAACAGCTGTAATCCAAAACTAGGCTTCTGATGGAAAAGTCTATGAACACGAGCCTCTGTTCTCCGAGTCCCCACCATGCCCAGCACGTGCTCCACATCCAGACAGCTTGGGTCATCCCACCAAGCCTGCTAGTGAATTTGCTAAGGGTCACATGCTTGCATGACAGAAAATTAGTTAGTTCTTCCTATCATTTTCTATTTTTGATGCTTCCTCTTAAGCACTTGGCTCTTTAAATAATTCCATCTGCATACAATGTAACTGTTCAGTTTAAAACTACAGCATCAAGTTAAAAACAGTCCAGCCAGAGGTATCGCTGTTACACAAAATTAAAGAAACAAGGGGATTCAGTTCATCCAGCAAGGCCCAAAATTTCAGGCTACAAACAAGTAATTAGGGCACAGAGCATAAGAGGACAACAAAAGATGAACTGAACGCGCACAATGAGGGAAGGACGTGAGCACAGGCTACAGAAACTGACGGGCAGCAATGCTGTCTGGCACAAAACACGCAAAAAAACCCCCACTAAACAAAAAACAAACAACAGAAATGAAAAGCTATTGATAAATATCTGCATTAATAGACTTGTGTATATAAACATTGAAAAGTTTTTATTTTATAGATAAATAGCATGGTGATTTTAAAAGTTGAGAAACAACACAACTTAAAAGCTCTGACTCCCCAAGATACTAACTACTCGTCAGAGTTTATAATTTACTCTTACTCCAGCACACTAAGATGGCAGCTTCCTCCTTTTTATATTGCACTTAGAACTCAAACCCTTCTTGCAAAGGCTACATTGTTTTCAGTCCTAGCACCAATGCTGACAATTGAAACCAGTGTCTCAAAGTATCTCCAAGTGCAAACAGAAAGTTTAAGGTGTTGGAACTTCCACGCTTAAACACAGCAACAGTGAAAATAGTGTTCTCTTTCCAAAGCAAGAGAAAGACAACACTCTCCAGGATTTCCTTAAAGCAGTCAGAAATGGATTAGCATTTGTGATGATTAGGTATGGACAATCACATACAGTTGAAGTTATAGTCAAGGAGTTTAGCTCATAATTCTTTTGAGCCTACTGCTTCTGAGAAGTGTTGCACTGTTTTCGTATTTGTTACTTCCATCATGGCTGGGACAAAAATTTAGTTCTCAGAAGAAACAAAAATGGACAGAAAGAAAGAATTGATTCAGTCTTATTCAAAATATGCTATTCTAAAATAGCACTGAAAAACAGAGGTTGAAACTATGGCAAAGAAATCTCAATGGAATTTCAGTATGACTGAAGAAATTTGCATTCATTACAAGAATGAGAAGAAGGTACCTTAATTCTTTGAATTTCAGGAAGAAACATGATTATCTGTCTTACAACCTGTTAGTTGCATCCCCCAAGCCGTTAACTTTCCCAAATTCAAAGCTTTTCCTAATATATCCATTCTCTTGGAACGGTTTTGCATGATGTCTGGAGTGAAATTAGAATGGTCATAAATTTCAGTAACTTATAATTTTATCAAGCAAGATGATAGGACAAGGAAACACAAAAATTTTTGTGCAGACTACAGGCCAATGCCAGCATAGGCTGCTTTTGATGTCACAGGAACAGTTTAAAACATCAAGCTCCAGGCCCATGCCACTCCTCACTGCCTGCCTACTACAATGTGGGACTGTTGTGACTGAAAATAAGTAGGCTATCACAGAAAAAAATGTACTTTTTCCCTTTAATGGTTTGCACAAACTTTATTCTTTGCTTCCTGTTTTTGTATCTAAACTTGTTTTTTAAAAATTCATTAAAAACAGCACTGATGTAGATAATAAAGAAAAAAGAAAAAGCAAAGAATTGTGTTAAGTGCAGCTTTTATAATCACGTTCTTAATTTCTTTTTTCCTTTTACATTTACCACAAAAGAAGTATCTTTTCATTGATTTCACTCCAAGGGAAAACATAGGAAATCACTTTTTTGCAGAGGAGTAAAGTTGTGGACCAGAAACTTGTTTCCCCACAGGACATTTCAGATGGAGAGTTGCAATTTTGCATTATTAAGGCAAAATGAGGAAAACTTCCATCACATGTCACACAGGTCTCTCCCACTCTGGCCACTCGATAGATCTAAAAACCTTTGTAGTTACTTGCTTGTTTTAAATAGAAAACAGTCTCTCTCTTCATTGCTTATCAGTTTGAAAGAAAAGGCTCTTTCCGGCCTTCACTCAGAACTTCAGTCTTGTGATTAGATCAAGCATATGCAATTGCTTCAAATCAGCAACAGAAACTAGAAGTTGAGCTAAGTGTCAATTAGTTGTAATCTACTGATCTGATTAGAGGCCTTCACAAATGTTTGGTGCCGATTGCAAATAACAGCCAAGCAGATAGGAATGATGCAATACCCAACAGTTTTGGGGTCAGCTCTTGTACAGGAATAGAGGAACAAGAACATCTGTAAGTAGGGTATTAAAAATATTATCGTCCACAGCCAAAACGGCAAGGATAGCAGTCGTACTTTTAAGGAGTGTGTCCATGTGGTTCCTTCCTGTGGTTCCTTGGGGTGTTGCTGAATGTGCTCCAGTGCTAGTTTGTTGTAAGTCTCATTGATTTCAAAGACGTAATAAAAAGCCGCAGCACTTGCTAACAAGTACAGCCCCACACCAATCCAGCCCATCCTCTGGCGGAAGTTCATCATTCTCCATGCTCTGCACCTGAAACAAAAGGTGACAAACATTCAGTACAGCTTGGAAATACAGGGAATAGATGAACCTTGGTTTTCATACGTTAACTTTCTGTAACTTTTCATTACACATTAGTTAAAACATACACATCAATTTCTGAAGACCTGAGTTTTCTCTACATCATAGAAAATCATTAGTCTGCCAGCAACAGGCTAATGGCAACAACATAAGAAGCTCCACTGATGGCTATGGATATTTTAGGGCCTGCTGGCTATCAGGATATGCCTGGCTTAAGTCAGGTGCTCAGGGAATAAAACAAAAGTCATCAATTGGGTAAGTTACTTACCCCATCTGTCCTCAATGTCTCTAGACATAGAGATAATGTAAGATTTTCTATAAATATGTAAAGTTTGGAAAGTTCTTTGATGCCTGCAAGACAAACATGCTACTAGACAGCCAGTAACGGTACCATCACTGCTTGTCTGTGGTGCAGCGACATCCACTTGTATTAAGCTCCAGCTGAGTGCCCATTTATGAACCACAGAAAGGGATGTTTTCAATTTGAATATGAGGTTCAAGGGTATATACCTGCACAAATTATTGGAGCCCCACAGACACTATTGGGCTCAATTTGAGCTGCTTCAAATCTCCAGCTGGCTGCATGAGTCTAGGTGACAGGAAACATTCTTCAAACCAGTCACAGACACTTCAGCTGGAGTACCTCCACACAAATGAAGTCATGACCTCTTCCCCTCCAAACAGCCCTTGCACAGGGCAGGGAGAACCACTGCTTCTCTGCACCTGATTAGGGTTCTCCAAAAAAATGCTTTTTCAGACCTCTGGGCTTTTACCTTTCATACCTTTTCCTACAAAGGGGTAAAATCCATCTATGTAGTGCTGTTTTAAGAAAATATATCAGGCCTTTAAAATACCAGGCAGAAACGCTTATTGAAAATGAATTATGCATAGAAAACAGTAACAATTCATGGAAGCATTAGAGAATTTACCATAAATTATACAAAATCATTATACCATTCTAAATCACCCTTTCTGAGCCAGACTAATCTGCCAGTTTCGTTGGCAATCCTACTTCCTGGTTTTACATAACTGAGGGATACCCTCAATCCTGACATGACAGAACCTGATCAAGGCAGCCCTAGAGAAATTGTTCTGGCCCTCAGACTCCTGCATTCATGGTGGCCAAAAGAATTACACGTACAGGGACACAAATACCTGAGAAGGAACAGTAAGTACCTGAAAAGGAACAGTAAATACTTGAGAAAGCTATTGCAGACTTAAGTAATGCCAACTTCTCTTTCAGCTGATCCTCCCATATAACTCAGCTGCACGTTTCCCTTTACTACCCCGAGTCAATACGTTTAGTAGGACAACTGAAAAATTCTTGAAAGGAATTGTTAATCTATATACAGGGTAAAAACTTGAACCCCAGGTCTGCGTTTATCTGCTAAATAAGCCGCTGGCTGTTTTTTCCAGCAGTTCGGCATATCCGAGCTGGCTCACGAGTTGTCGCCTTCGAGGAAAATAAACCGTCACAAGGTATGTACATACTGAAAACACACACACTGTCAAAACAGCAGTAGATTTAAGAAGGTAAACATCAGCGCGTTTTGATCCTGCCCTTGAGCAGTAGCCAGAAGAGGAGCCTTAGCTCCCGGCTATATCGAAAGAAGCTGAGGTAACAGGGTCTTCTTATTGTTATTCTCCGTTTTCAGACCCGACTCCAACTTGCAGCTTTTGGGCACACCCGCGATGGTTCTCGGACCCCTTCAGCCCTCAGGGGCTCTCCTCCGGCAACCCCCCCGCGCACACCGCCCGCCGGACCCGCGCCCCGGGCGAGACGCGCTTCGCCACCACGGGTCCTTCTCGGCGCCGGCAGCTACTTACCTTCCTCCGGCGGAGAAGGAGGGAGCGGGAGGGCGGCGGCGGGCGGCCCGCTCCCCTCAGCCCGTGCCGCGGCGCNTCTAGGGAAGTGACAACAAAGCTTACTAAGGAAGTTACAATAGAGACTGAAACAGTCCAGCAAATGGCAAACGTGTAGTCAAACCCCAGTATATGCTTATACATAAACATGACGTAGTGGATTATTTCTATTAAATTATCAGGAGATATTATATGCTTATTATCCTATGGCAACGGAGGTTAGGATCAGGTGATCTTTAAGGTCCATATGTTTCTATGATCTACTGGGGAAAAGCTTTTAATGATGCTAAAAGATCACTTAAATTGACAGCAAAATTATACAGTCAGGTGTGTGCTATTCAATGACAGTGATGATTTTGGGAGAGTTTGTGCCGAATGTGTTTGCCTGAACTCAGGAACTGTGACATGAGCTCCATGGTGAAACTGCATTGCGTTACATATGAAATGACACCTGTTACTAAATTGTATCCTAAAGTCATGAGAAAACTACCCTTTCTTATTTAGAAAGCAGCAGTGGCCACAATTCGCTCTCATGCAGCTGTCGTTAATAGGGAGGCTAAAAAATGATTTTAAAATTAATGCCCAATAAGAAACAAAAGATGCTAAAGCAATGACTTTTTTTTTTGTTTATGTCTAAATACATAGGATCTTCTGCCAATTTTCTTGGGGATGTAGTAGGTGCATGTGACACAGTATCTAAGAGCTGCTGCTAAATCAAGTCTATGATGGATTATCCTGCTATGTTTGGTGTTTCAATGAAAAGCATTAGAAGCTGGTGTTTTGGATTATAGTCAGGACAGCTGATGAAGAAATGCACGAAGCTGCAGATATCAGTAGAGAAAAGGGACACTGTTGAGAGGCCACAAGAGTCAGAAATACAAATCCCGTGTCACAGAGCAACTTCACCTTAAGTCATACTGTTTCAGTTTTTGTTTTTTGGGTTTTATTTTGTTTGTTTTGGTGGTGTTGTTGTTTGGTCGGCTTTTTTGATTTTGTTTGTTTGGGGGTTTTGTTGTTGTGTGTGGGGGGGCGGGGTGTTAATTATTATTATTGCTTTAATGTTCATTGAACTAAAGGCCCAAAAGTGACACAAGATGGCGCCCGGCACCACAGGCAGAGCCAACCTGAGCAACGCCCTGACTCCCACGTCAGAGATTTTACACTTTACTTCAGCTGAATGAAGATTTCATTATCTTTCCTGAAGTTTAAATAAACCATTAGTGTAGTTCTGATGACAGATGTAGATATGAATAGCTACATAGAGCTAATTACCCCTGGGACACTTCTCTCAACTAAATGCCATCCTTTCCATTCTTACAGGTGGTAAGGTCCCAGTTGATCTAAAAGTGAATAAAGCTCCTGTGTGGCTGACAGACCTTCTACTCAAGCATGGCTATATTGCATTTTCTTATATTGAGGCTAGAGGTAATGATGAACCAGTTTATTTTAAAATACCTACTTAGATGTCAAAGAGAAGGCTTCCAGTATGAATTAGTATGTGACTGTGCGAATATACGGCTTGGCAGTGGATACATGTGCTAAGTGTAAAGTCTGCATTTGCACTTAAGATTCTGAAGAAAAATCAGTGAAATGTGGTCCTTATTCCTACTTAAGAAGCCTGTCTTTTCACTGAATGATTGGAGTTAGAAAGAGAGGATGGTTTAGGATTTAACCTGCTTGTAAACCAAGTAGGTTAAAAGAGTCAACCAAGGGTCTTCTGTGATAAACATAGAGCCTGAGATTGTGGCTATAAAGAGAAGGATCTAAAAAATTTTGAAGAGTTATAACAATCACAAGCTGTCTTTGAAAGCTAAGACATAACACCAAACAGAGTGATTTGTAGTATATTTGGGCTAGATCTCAATCTGTATAAATTTCAGTGTTATGCTTAATCTCTGCCATAGTAAAGGAAGGGACAGAGCAAATAACTGAGTGTTTGTTCATTGGTTAGTTTTAACAGCAGGCCTCTGAGAGGGGAGGGAATAATACCAAAATTAGTAGAACAAGAAGCAACTGTTCTCAGCTTTAGGCAAATTCCAGTCAGAAGTGCTGGTAATAATAAGGGGAAAGAACACATAACTCTGCATATTGAAATGAGAATATACACCTGGTGAGACTCAAAAAGGTAATATTCAGCTTGGGAAACCAAAGGAGAAGATAGAACTCTGCTGAATCCAAAGGAAATAATATTTAATGAACAGAATCAGAGAATTAATCATGGGATTTTGTAGCATTAAAAAAGAAGTGTTTGACCTAGTTTTGTCATGCAATGTATTTTTACAGAAATATTTGGTTTATTTTGAAGGTAAAGCAGAAAAGCAATGGAGCAGCAAGAGCTGGCTCCTCCATAGAGGGCAGGAGCCAAGCATAGTAACACAGGTGATGGGCCAGAGCCTCACTGCCCAAGTCCAGTCCCACAGAGCCTGGGCAAGGCAAGCAGGGAACACTGGATTCAGCCAGGAGTACAGAGCATCAGGCAAGTAACAAGGCAGGTACCTTCAAGCTGTGAAGGCAGCCCACAGACTAGGGTCAGACATCACCCAGCAATTGCCATGAAGGTCCATACTGATAAGAAAAGACTGAGGTCAAGCTAGGAAGTCAGTCTGTGACTCCAGATCCAGATAAACATGGCTTGGCACAGTCATGGCTGAGCTGTGGACACATACTGATACAGGGCAGGCATGAACTGAAAGCACAGGACTTGACTAAACTGGGGCTCCTGAGCCCATGGGAGGGGTCAGGTGAGGGTTGTTTGGGCTATTAAGGCCTGTTAGGGTGCTCAGGATCCTGACAAACTACATAGAATAAATGAGGATTGACAAGAGGTATCAGAAGGGTTAGTTGTAATCTTTAAGTCAAACAAAGTTTTCATAACTCAGAATTAATAGAAGGTCTTTCCTAGGCTTAGATTTTGGCCAAAATAGAAAAGCAAAGATAGAATACCTGAGATGATTACAAAACCAAAAGTAGTTGGCTTTCTAAATGGAAGGCAGAAGCTGAAGGACAAAATGCCTCTCCCATCCTTTTGGGTGGATCTTAAGTTTATATTTAGCAGAGTTGTACTAGGTTCTCACTGATAAGCAATCAAGAAGTGAGAATCTAATAACAGAGACATTTCTGTCAAGATGGCATTTGCCATCCACTTTGTAGGACATTAATTTTTGATTCATCTAGAACATCACATTCCTGGATCTTTTCCTTCTTAATCCTAACTCTAAACCAAACTTTTGGCTAGAGAACTAGGATCCTTACAGACTGCTTATATGTTGGGATTCCAAGGAGAAAACTCCTCATATGAATTTTTATCAGTGAGTGCATGAATGCACAGTGTTTTTGCAGCTTGTAGCAGTTTTATTTATTAGATGTAGTTACAGTGAATTTTGTAGTATCCTGTTGTGGTGTCATAAGTTGTTTTGATGAGTTTCTTATAATTTAATGTGAGTCAAGAACATTAGTTTGCTTCAATTCTTATGTTTTATGAATCTTTAGTTTTTCTTTTAGAACTTTTGTTTCTTCTGAAAATAAGGTTATAGTCTTCTGATTCCCTTTTTATTCTTGGGTGGTTGCTTTGTCTGTACTGCTGTCTTTCTTTGAACTTTTTTGTTGGAGACACCTGTTTTCTTATAGAGTGTAGCACAGTCATTTGGGAACATGCAAGAAATTTTTCTATAGGATTGAATTTTATATTTTATTTTTTCTCATTTTAAATTGAAATAGTATATTTGCTTGGTTTGGCTACATTGACCACATGAAGAACAGCTATTCAGTGAGCTGAATGGTGATCTTTATCACTTTTGACTTACTTTGTATACTTTGAATTTTTGGGACCTTAAATTACCTTAATCTTAAATTCCCAGTTCCTGAAATTCTGCTTCTACCGTTTGTTTTTTGGCAGCAGCCACATCTGAGTTAAGCTTCAGGCAATCATGTTATCCAGGTTCTTTGAATACCATCCATACTTTGTTCTTAGTTGTAGAAATATTTATCATCTTTCCAACAAACTTTTTGATATTTACAAATGGAATAGCTATCTCATTCTCTCAAACACCCACAGTAAACATCTGCCAAAGGAAGAATTACACACTACTACCCTTTGTCAAAGTGCCTATAAAGATCTGAGTCTTTTATGAAGAAAAGCCTTGGTATTTTAGACAGAACTCTTCACTACACTAATGCTCCTTGTTCATTATTTACCTCTGAATGTACCCCTCATGGCTGCATTGTCTGTGGTAAAACAATTCCGGCCAGAAAGAGATAAAATCTTTGCTTTTACTTTCTCCTTTTCAGCCAATTACAAAGTGGCTTCAAAGTTGAGCAAGAACTGACAAAACATACTGAAAGGATATGGGCAGAGGTGTCTGGTAACTGACTATTCCTCTCCGTGGCATTTCAAACAGGGGACAAATACAATTTATGCAGAAGCAATGCAGATATTGATCTCACAGCTCCAGTGATATGACCCAGCATTGTACTGGCCTTGGAGAAAAGAGAACTTCCCTGCAGAATTTTTGTCAAACCAGTTTACAGTTATAAATTGCATTTCAACAAAGCCATTATTCATTACAATTTATTGTTTTTAATTAAATCCCCACAAATAATATTAAAAACCACCCCAAGTCCACTTCCAGAGCTGCCATTAAACTCCTGAGAATTCTGCTTTTCCATGTTTTCAACTAAAGTTGGCTCATACTGCCAGAAAGGAACAGTTATTAAATTTCCATGCTGAGTTTGCTGCAGTCAACCTGTTTGGTCATATAAACAGTTTAACTGGAAAATGACCCATGTTAAAAAGAAAAACTTCTTCTGTCCATATAGATGGTCCAAAAGAAACATCTGACCATCTCAGAGAGTGACTGCTCCATCCTCACAAGAGGAGTGATCTTTTTTTAAATTTCCACTAATTATCTCTCCTTCAGTGGTGCTTATGTGAAGCAAGTTGGTAATACCATAGAATTATTTTAAAGATATTTAGTTATTGCCTCTTCTGAGATTCCCAGTTTCCAGGGTGTAACTATCTTGCTCTAGACTGTAAACTGTATGCAGCAGGGAGTATCTATATTTAGATTTTCCAGAAACATTACTTTCTTTTACTAAACAAATAGTGAAAGAACTCAGTTCAGATCAGGCCTTTTCCCAAATTCAAAGGATCACAACTTTTTTGCATAGACCAGGATGGAGGTTTGGAGGAGGTAGACAGCATATTAAGATTTGTAGAATCTAACCTTTCAAAAACAGAAACAAAGACCAAAACAACAAACCAAAACCAACCAAACAAAAAACAAAAAAGCCTCAAAACCCCAACCCAAACCAAACAAACAAAAATAACTTTATGTGTCTGTCTTTTAGAAACCTCTTCCCTCTGTCCTGTTAGAGCTTAGGAATTACCCATAGTTACTAGCATTAAAATGCACTCCAGGAGGCATATGTGTAAGATATCCACCCATCTAATGTGAAGGTTGACAGGTTCTTAGTCACAGAAATATCTGCATAGATTGTAAAAGAACAGAACTCATCTGAGGCAATGAGAAATCACTGTCAGAGGTAGGCAAAATGACAGAAGTACCTGATGGTTTATCCAAGCTCCAGACCTGTAGAGCACCTCGTTTCTCATTGAAGTGCTCGATGTCAGCTCAGCTATCACAAGTGCACACTGTCAGCTCAACTGAGAGGCCAGCATGAGAGGGGAGGCTTTCATACAAATGTCATCAGCTGGAAGTAAATCTTCATCCTCATCTGTAAGGAGGGCTCCTGTTGTTGTCCTGTTGTTTATCTTTAGTGAAAGATAAAAGTCTGTTCACTGTAGCTGTGAAGCTTTTAAGTACTCACCTAGCCTTACACCTGAATTTGCCTTTTTCTGAAGCCCATGCTAGAGGTCTATGCCAGAAATCAGCAGAGATCCAGAATGACTTGAACGTTTGAACAGAGATATTAACCTGGATTTATGGTTACTCTCAAAGGGAAAATTTCAATAATTTATTAGTAAGTAAGTATTTGCATTTCATTTAACAAAAGCACATTAAGCAGTATTTGCAAATCTTTAAAGCAAAAGTCATTATGTTTTTCCTTACTGTGCAGAATTTTTAAGCTGCTGCTCTGTGCTATATAAAATGAAATTTCAGTAATGTCTACTGTCATACTCTGTCATATAATTCCAAATGAATATTTAAATGTCTGCAGCTTAGCACATTTATTACTGCATTTGTTGGGATTTTTAAAGAGGGGAAATGTCCACTTCTCCACACAAATGTATGCTTGGTTTGCCTTACACCGACAGAATGTAAACATAGTCATCATAAAAACATGAAGGTACTGGGAGAATAAAGAAATATGCTCCAAATCAACACCTTCTCCACATGAAAAAGTATCTGGCATAAATTAGTGTGTGACTGTAGGTGCATTTCTGCACTGCTTTGTTTAAAAGGAGTTAGAGCACCTCCATTCTAAAATGATGCCTCTACATAGTGCAGAACATGTTTGCCAGGAGTTTATAGTGTTCTGGGTAACTGGTACCAGTTGAAGTGTTTCACCAGTGAATCCAGTGCATAAATGATGATGTTGCAATGGATTGTGATGCACACTTAAACCTGTCCTGATCTGGCTGTTGGCACAGAGGTTACCATTTCAAGGTTTTTTCATCTTCTGTTCTGTCACTCTCTTTTCACTAGCCAGAAACCATAATTCTCAGGTTGTTGCAAGTTTCGAAATGCTAGTTCTAAGTGCTCTGGGAAAACAGCCTCTGAAGCAGTGGAAAATCTTTAGCTTGGTAAAATTAGGCAGCCTGATACTTTTCTGGAGTGGCTTCACACAGTGAAAATGCTTAGAGACTTGGTTAGCCAGCACTGCACTGGTGGGTGAGAACAGCTACCCTAACCCAGGAGGATCAGAAAGAACAGTAGAACAGAAGGTGTAGATGCTCCTTCTCTGGAAATCTGCACAAATAAGGCCCCCAGAACCCCAACAATGTTAGCCAGCAACACAAGAGTTTTGTAACTGTAGAAAAGTCTGTGACAGCTGCAAGTTCTCCTTTCCCCAGCTGTGTGGAGTGGTGGTAAACTAGTCATTTGGGGCTATTGTCATTGATAGCAAGTGGAGATGATTAGCAAAGAGGAGTTCAGGTTTGAGTTCTCTCAAGATTGAGTAGGTGAGATCCTTTGACAAGACTCACATACCTGTTATTCTCCCCCACCCCAATCCAGGCTTCATCATCTTCAGATGTCCTACAAATTGTGGTCAGTCCTTCTGGCAGATTCTTTTGGTTTTGCAGAGTAGCCAAAATATAACCTGAAAGCTCTATCAACTTTACTTTCAAGACATCTGGGCTAACTTCTAATTCTCTGGCTTATAAAACCATTTTCTTGAGAGAACTCTATAGTCCAAGTAGCTGAAAAATTACTTAAGTGCTTGTAACACTTTTATGACGGTTCCTTGGCACATTCTGAGGCCTCTGCCATCTAAATGGTGGCATGAGCACTTTCCTCTGGTTTAGGGTGTTCCTCAACCTCTCTGATTTCTTCTAGCAGGCCACCATGTGAAAAAGAATCCCACTTCATAGGCTTGGTGCAAATAGAGTAGAAATAACCACTACACAAAGTGCTTAGAGTTCAAGAAGAACATTCTTCTAACTTGTTCTCCATCTGATTTGTTTAGCTTGTTTTCACAAATAAAAAAAAGAGGGAGCGTGTATGTATCTGTATTTATTGCACAATTTCAAAATCAAGTAGATTTGTTTAGCTTGTTTTCACAAATAAAAAAAAGAGGGAGCGTGTATGTATCTGTATTTATTGCACAATTTCAAAATCAAGTAGATTTGTTTAGCTTGTTTTCACAAATAAAAAAAAGAGGGAGCGTGTATGTATCTGTATTTATTGCACAATTTCAAAATCAAGTACATAGAACTCTTTTCGACATTGAACTTCTATATGTATTGGGATAGTTGGCACTTGGGTAATGGACATTGGGTTCTGATGAAGGGGATAGGTACAATGTTAGCTTATTCCTTATCAAACAGTGGGAGTATTCATAGGCACAGGTTAGGACAAACTTTTCATCCATGTGAAAAGCTTTCTTCAGAGGTCGCACCAGAAAACTGAGGCTCAAGGCAAGCAGTCTTCACCTGTTCAGTCACTTCCCCTCTCCAGAAGCTCTGAGAGAAGGGAAAATCCCAAAGGGCAGCATTAGCATTGTATATTCAACTCTAAAGGCTGCTCTTGTACATGTGGTACATTAATATGAAGCACAGAAGTGGCCTGTTCAGAACTACTAGGAATATTTGCTGTGATCCTGCCTATGGAAGCGTCCATTTTAGCTGTCAGAAAAGTGATTGGGAAGCAATACCTGTACAGACAGCTCCAAAATGACACTTTTCTGGAGTGGCTTGGGATTAAAACAAGTCCTGCATTCAGATGTGCTCATTGCCTAAGCTTTATTTACAGACTGTCAGGCACTGAGTATGTGAGATAATAAATTTAATAGCACAGTGATATAACAAGGATTAATGGAATTTATCCTCTATTCAATTGTTTTACAGGATCTAGACAATCTGAAATGTCTGAAAGTTTGTGATTCTTATCTATTTCACTTTACAAGCTTGAGAATCTAGTAAATGCTCAGAGCTATAAGCAAATTGTGTTCTCAGTTATTTATTCCAGCTCTTTTTGATTATGGTGGTTTGGCTTGGGTTTTTTTCCTTTTTCCTTTTCACTACAGCTGGTTAGCTTCTGTTTTCTAAAACTTGTCTCCTGAACTTCCAGTTCTTTTCTACATGAAAGAAGTGTAGAAAGTTCTTTCAACAGAAAGAACTTCTGTAGAAAGTTCTTCTTTCAGAAGGGCTGCATGTAGTAGGAGGCAGACTTGGGATATTACAGGACAGAGTGTTGGTAATGTGGAGGAGATATATATGTATAGTTTAATCTTTGTATATGAGACTGGCACTTGAGCAAGAAGGGGAAAAAAAGCCTCTTTTGGTTATTGAGTGTGGGGATTAAATAATGTTTTGAAATGCACTCTGAGTGGGAAAAAGCCAAGGATGGGGGATGACTGGTGGAGCAAGACAGGTTATATTCCTGCCTCTAGGAGAGTAGTAAGTAGGAGTCAAGTCAGTGCACCACTGATGCCTAAGTATGAAAAGTTTGTGAGTACAAGAGGAACAACACCTGACTCAAAGCAGGGTTTTCCCAGCTGTGCCTCTAGATTATCACCCAGGAGCATCTTTAGTTAACTTCAGGATAGCTGTGGCATGTCCAAAAGAACTCTTGTCTGTCCAAGGGAACCTCATTTTGGTTAGGATTGAGGTTGTTTCCAAAAGCTTTTCTACATCTTGTTGATGGAGCTTGAGTTTCCTCTGTGTGTCACTGGCAAAAATGAGGTGTGTCCTTCTGCAACATCCTCCTATGCTGGAGATTCTATCAGATGGATTTGGTTTGTTTGGTTTTTTTTTTTCTTTAATACACAGAATTTAGTTGGCTTTGGAATACTGCTGGCTTTGGAAATGCTTTTCTGCATCTAGTCTTTTTGCACTTGTAAGACCATACTATACACTGTGGTAGCTTTTGAAAAAGATAGAAATTGCTTCCCTTTCCAGAGAAGAAAGCCAGTGTCTCCTGATGGGACTGTACAAAATCAGCAAGCACAATGGCCTGTGAACTGTTGGTGAACTCTAAGGAAGCATTTAAACAAAACAGGAAAAGGGTCCTAAATCACTGGAGCCATGAGAAGAAAGTGCAAGTGATGGTGTAGCCCACACTGGACTTGTATCTTTCCTGTTTTCTCAGTTTTAGCAGTTTAAAAGGTTCAATTGTAGCTCCAAACAACTCATGGAAGTGGAGAACCACTGGACTAAGGACATGTTGTTTAGGTCACCTTGAACACCTTCTCAACAGGAGAAGCAAAGACAGATGTAAGCCAGCAAAATATGGGACAACAGTGGTAGGATTCATATATGTCCAGGTCACTTTATATGAATTTATATATATGAGTTATGTATCCATGTCAGTCTGATCTACATTCATTATGTTAAAAATAGCTACATTAAAAAAAAAAATACAGCAATGCAAAATATGTGGAAAGATGGCTCATTTTGCTTTAAGCATGAGGTACTTAAAACCATCTGATTAAAAATTACAAACAGCTATAAGCAGAATAACTCCCTTAGCATGAAACTGTAGGTAGAGAAGACCTCACTGCAGCCTAGTCCTTATCCAAGTCTCAATCCAAACCTTAATAAACTGCGAGGTCACCCAAATCCTTCAGGATTTCCTTGCACATAAAGCTTGAATCATTTTAACTACGCTGAAGCAATCACCAAAGTATATATCTCCATATGTCTGTATTGAAAGAGTTTGCATGAGCATTATTTCCACTAAGCTGATTGCCATAGTAAAAGGCAAGAGAGCTACAGTAATGTAGCTGTGTGTCTGTGTCCACAGCTGGGTTTTGGCTAGCAGAAGTTATTCAGTTTAAAAAAATCTGCTCCTACTGACATAATTATACTGGCACAGGACTTTGTCATCTTTTGTCTCGGTCACATAGGTTTTTTGTGGCTTCAAATTCTTTATTCACTGACGAAATGCTTTCCTTGGCTTATGAACTTATACAGAGTCTGTCCCCAACATGCTACATGACAAGAAAGCAAACTTGGCAGCCAGACCTTTTCTTACTTTCCTGCAGCATATACATTCATCAGAGCTCAGGATAGAAAACTTTTTGAGCTGTATCTAAAGTAAGATGTACCTTCTCATAAAGGTGATTTCCTTGCAGTTTCAAAAAACCCCATAGTTATCCTGTTTTCATGGCTGGAACAGAAGAGCTTGCTGTGCTCTCAGTGTGACAGGTAGCCATCTAAGCAGCACTCCATGGGGGCTGATGTGAGCTCAGGAATCCTTGAATGGCCCTGCATGGGCTGGTCATCTACCAGGCATCGTTACTCTCTTTTGGAAGGTTTTTGAGCTCTTCTAGCTGAATTCCTTCTTCTGATCTCTAAAAGATCAGAAATACCAATGAGCCTCAGGCAGTACTCATTAATCCTTCTTTTCTTTATAAAATCAGAATACTGAAGCATAAACTGCATAGGTTGTCAGGTGAGTAGGGGAGGAGAGGTGAACCACACCTTCCCCATTCCTGCTGCTGCTGTGAAGTAGTATTGCCACCAAAAGAGGCAGTTTGATGCCTTCTCTTCCAGGCTTCTTTTTTCCAACCTGTTCACTGCTTTGTGCCACTATAAACAGGTAGAAAAAAGAATGGTGATCCAGACTAAGGAATTGGTTTAGGCTAAGACTTAAATACTGCTGTCAACTTCTGGGTTTGTGTAAGTCCATCTAAGTTCCTGGCTCCCTTATTCTGTTCTTGCACAGCCACATAAGCACATGGACTGTTGTGAAGGAGGGTGTGGCAGAAAGTGAGAATAAGTGTCAGTTTTTGGAGGGACTGTGGCTCTGAACAGCAACACCTGATTTAGCTGACTGTACAATGACTGTCTGAATTCCAGCTGGCAAGGCCCGTCCTGTGCCGTCTCCATGGGCACCCAGTCCTTCAGAGCAGAGCAGCTGGGCAGCATCAGGTGCTAGAGGGGGTCCCTCCTGGGAGCCATGACCAGAACCCTGCAATGGGTGGGTGTTGTGTGGCCCTTGGCAAGGGTTAGCCATGGTACATTTGAATTCAGACATCAGAAATGAGCTTTCATCCCCCAGGACTAACCTTCACTGATTTATCATTTAAAAGCTGCTGGCCAAGAGCACATTTAGAAAAGTTTCCAGAAAATAGCTGCAGGCATGTGGTTTGCCAGAAATTCGGCAAAAAACAACCATAAATTGTAGAACCTCAGCTTCTGTCACACACATCCTCTGGTGAACCACTGTGGAAAGAAGTCCTATCTGTCCTTTTGATGAATCTTGCAATGATGAATCGGTTGTAGATGTAGCAGAGACCTGAGGAAATGGCAGCCCACCATGCTTCTCATACATTTCTCTCTGGCTGCCTCACTGGTAATGACAAGTTCCACATGCTGTGTGGCACCTGGGCTACTCTTTGAGTCTCTCTCTCAGGGCCCAGAAGCTGCAGTGCAGCACATGCAGAGTTTTCCATGTGTTCCCTCCTACCTACAACCTCATTCCAGCAGTACTGTGTTAGCACATGGTCTGACTTGGTGGTTTGACTGACTGGAGAAAGGGGAGACCTGTTCTGATACAGAAGGCTCAGCCTGCCCTCCTGCCCATCCACAGCAAAGCAACAACTATGTTGTAATAATAAAAAATACAAATGAAAGTAAAAACCCTAAACTGCAGGCAATGTAAATCACTTCACCATCTTCTTTCTGCTCATTGCAAAAGATCCTATTGTGACTTCTGCTGGGTGCTGAAAAAATAATTTAAAAGATACTGAGAAAATATACTTCAGTAACTAATTAAGTGGAGATGTCTCATATTATTCCAAAATGAATTTCCATGGAATTTCACTAACTTGTGCTACATTGAAAGTATCCAGCTTTGTCAGAGCCCCTGTATTTGTTGAAAGGGCTAGAAGACAAGGTGTGAGAGGTTCCAGCTAAACAAGGGAAACCTGCTTTGGCCTGTAGCTGAAGCTAAGATGAAGAGGAAGATAGTTCTGATTGCTGGAGGGGTCAAGATCCTAATCAACCCTCACCCCTTTAATTAGCATGAAGCAGCTCATGAGCTGCAGCTTACAGAGTTGGGCCATGGAAAGTCACAGGAATAGTCAGCTTGCTCCTGATCGGGAATTGCGTAAATATTACCCTGGGGCTTCCTGCAGTCGAAGGCTTGGCATTGCCTGAACAAGCTCTGCAATGTAAACAGAGGATTATAATTTATTTAGCAACATTGTAGAGCAAGATGCAGTACAGAGGCATATCAGGTGAAATATGTTTCCCACATCTGCAGTTGTTCAAGGGTTAAGATTCAAGAAGTATAGTTTAAAATGAAGGCATTTACCACCTTTCTCCTTCCTAAGATTGAACCTGGTCTTTGATATATGTCATACAAGTTTGTCTATATTGGAGCAAAGCAAATTCCTCCTTTTTAGTACATGTGCTTCATTTCCACAGGAGCTAGGAATGCACAACACCTCTAAAAACCTGCTCTCCCGCATCTGGAAAAAAGTACATAAATATTTCTTTCTCTGCAGACTGTGTTTTAGATTGGTCTGAAGCTGTAACATTTCTTAAAGAAAAAAACATTCAGAAAGAAATAATTTTGGAAGTTGGCTTCAATAATTTCATGTTTCAATACATTCATATTCCATTCTGATACAAATATAAATTTTGAGCTTAATATACTGCTGCAAATTTTAATAAAGGCTAAAATAAGCCCAGTGAAATGATAGCTGAAATAAAGCACTGATATTGGCAAGACAAACACTTAATAACAAGAAACCTAAGTCAATTTGTTTCAGGATTATTATATTAATTTGATAATATTTGATAAAGTCTTGTATTTTTGAGTTACAAATTTTTCCAAAATTACCATACTCCCATAAAATGTTTAAATATCAGTGAAACATTCTGCAACAGGAATCATGCTATCAAAATACATTTACTAATTCTAATTACATTAATTAATAAACTGTGAAAAAATGTGTGAATATGATTAAGATAAAAAGTGTTCTGTAAAATAAAGGTTAGAACATATCAGTGGCAAATAAGATGAAGGAGAAAAAGAAAGGTATTTATTCCTCAAAGCAACCACAACTGGAGAAAAAATACTGTGATATAAATTTTCAAAAACCATTGGTATGAGCTGTTTGCAGGTGGTTCCATTCCTTGCCCATTTTCCAATATACCCAGCGATCAAGATGACTGCACTGTTCATGAGAGTAATGACAGGAATGTAAAATGCTTTCTACCAACTCCCTAAATCAATTACCCCTTTCATATTTCTTAGGGCTTTCACCCTTCTTTCCTTCACATGGATACTTCTACCAATTTTCCAATACTCTGCTGAAGTTATAAAACCGCATTTGTTGTGGCACTGTGAGTCAGCAGAACTCGCTGAGCAGTTCCCACTGCACAGGGCTCCAGGGCTGGTTCACAGAAAGCGTCATCACAGAAGCATCATCTGCACCTCCGCTCAGGATTGCAGGTACTGCAATCCAACCCCTCTGTGAAGGACATCGTTATTGTAAAGGCCATGCTTTCCATTCCTGGAGAGACAGAGAAAAATGTTCAGGCTGAAATCGTGATCGTTTCAGGTGAAGTGGAAAAACAAAAACGGGGAAATGATACTTTGCTGTGAGACAGCACAGTAATTCAGACTGAAAGATTCTTCCTCTAAAATGAAGCACAGAACAGCTGCCTCAGTATTTAGGGATGCACAACCCAAAAATTAGAATGTCAGTCCATGCTTGCATTGCCTGCCTTCTGCCTCTTGCAAAAGAAAGTTAAATATCAGATAGCAATTATTGCAAACTCTGTTTAATCCCTACAGATACATGCAAATGCTGGAAGAAGGAAGATCCTTGGCTTTGCAGTGAAGACTCATGTTTACTTAGAACATTTTTTTCTGTGAAAGATGTACTGACCAACCACTTTCAGTAGCACCCATAGGAAATGTAAGTACTGTGTAGAACTGTTCCGCCCGAGGAAACCAAAATCCCACGACGCATCCACGGGCCACGCCCCCGGGCCCCCCGGCCGGGCCAGGCCCAGAAAGGGGCGCTGTCTCTTTAAGGCGGCGGCGCGGGCGCCCCCTGGCGGCGGCGGAGCGGAGTCCGGGGGGCGGGTGCGGCCCC